>JAZGTJ010007796.1:8953-22154 GCA_036877575.1 Botia almorhae | reverse complement strand
AACTAGCCTGAAATGAGGTAGATGGTTTAACAGGATGGAGAATTGTTCAAACCTCTTTGCAGATGTAGAAATTAAGCAGCACCATGCTGAAATTGTACACAATTAGGGTTTTTCTGAGCTGATAGGGTTCCCGGTTCTGCATGTAAAGGGGCCCGACCCAGAGGAAGAGCAGGTAGAGAACACTGATGCCCAAGGTGGCAAGTGGGGATGACATCATGGGCCATTGCTCCACACGCTTATCTGAGATACAAATTAAATAAATATAGAAAATATAATCAGTTAATACTGTACAGAACTGCAACCATATCTCTAAAATAATATATCTGAAATTAAAAAGAAGGAAAAATGTATGATCACCTGCTATGGTAAGGCTCCATTTATAAAACTCCACAGAGTCATTCATAAAGTGAATGACGGTCTCCATGGCTCTAGTTCTAAGATGTTTATACTGCAAAAAAAACAAAGGAAGAGTTTAAGGTCACTTGCTAGACCTTATCTTGCATAATAGGAAAACTGAAATTCTATTGCAAAATTTCATGTCTGACCAGATGTCTGTCTGACCAGATGTTTGTGATAACTCAATTACACAATAATTGAGGTAAAATATCAACTCAAAACATTACTAATAATACATAATATGATGTTTTTCTTGTCTTTGTAAACATGGTAATGCCAAACTATAAAGTATTTTGGATTAGTTTGGTTGGTGTTCTGCCAATTACTTGTTGGCATGCCAACATACCTTGCCCTTCTTTTTACAAGGCAAGGTAGTCTGTATTTAATTAAGCACGTCTCAACTAAACTATTCCACACCTGTACACCTGTAAGCGCAATTAATGTGCACAATGGATCGGCGTCAATACATAACCAGTCAGTCTCATGCAGGCCTGCTGATGTTCCTGCATTATTTAAAGCACCCTGATCATTTTGCACTGGCACAAACTGACAAAAGGATCGCTGTGTCCAGGGTGGTTCAAAATAAAATATAGCGCCCAAAAACACGGACGTTCTTCAGCCGAATACTGAGAGAATAAGATGCACTCATAAAAGGAGCGGTTTAAACTTTTGCTGCATTACAACCTGGACTTTCTGGGGGTCAGTTAATATATGCATAAATATTTTTTACTACGAGACGGAAGAGCACAGCTCGTTAAAGTAAACATGCCAGTGGGCAACGCAAAGCCCGTCTGCACTGGTTCCCGGTGAAGACAAAAGCCTCCGCGCGCGTGTGTCAGCAGGTTTCACGCGCATTTGTCAGTCAGACTTTAATTCCTTTTGATCTACGAGCTTAAGTACAAATGCCCGTCGACCCACATCTGAGGCCGCAGCAACCCACGGACGATCGGCGTGAAGGTTATTAAAGTTATAAACTACCAAAGCCCGCCACTTCTTTAGCCGTAACTGTTTTAATATTGAGAACATTTATTTCCCTATAAGAAATGCCATGATAATCATAAAATATTATGTAAAATGAAAATAAAATGAACAAAAAAGTAGCTATTAATTACAATAAAACAAAAGTTATTTAATGTTTCTTTATAGTAACTTACAACGTAAAAACTGTTTTTTGCGTAACCTTATGTAAGGTTTCTGTTTAGGGTTTGTGAGTTGAGCTATGCTTGTTAAATAAGTTCTTGATGTTACACAGATTTCACTAATCGGTCTAAAGTTGTCCTGGTTCCTTAAAGCATCAATACAATGATAGTGCTCTAAAGAACTAGATAATTAAGCATTATTTGTGTAACTTGTTAAACACGATTTAATTTAGGGCTGAAAAGCATATTATTTTAGTGCTGACATGACTAATCTTTATTTAATGAGATTACGTTGGGTCTGGCATCTCTCAGTAAACTGTCATATGCATTTAATTACGCGCAAACTTGCAAAACAAGCAGGACTACAAAACTGATGATGATGACGATTAAAGCATTTAAACACATAGGCTTACCTTGTAACTGCGCGCCTATGTCGACATCAGGTGTAGTGCAACCCGGTTGGAATTCAAAAGTGAATAAACGTCTTGTTTTAAATCTACAGTGTGCGTTTAAACACATCAACCCCGCAGATTTGGCAATGATAACGCAAAGGCAAATGCAGGGGAACTAACAGAGTTCGTGCATATGAGGCAAACGCATCCTCCGGCATCTGATCTCTGTGCCTCGGCCACTCACTGGAGACCCAGCTGTCTCGCACTGAGCATGCGCAATCACGACAGGCGCTCCTCGAATAACTCCTGTGAAACCGTTGTATTACACTGTCGTCAGTCTGAGAGCTTTAATAATATAAACGTAATAATATAATCTTTTATAAGTCATTAACAAACAGTGACCCCCTGAAAGCGAACGAAAATAAAATATATTAATAAATTATATTATTATTATATTATATTATATTATATTATATTATATTATATTATATTATATTACATTATATATTAGCCACACCCCCACACACGCAAGATATACTGACAGGTCTGAGGTTTGGGCTCTGTTGTCAGTTATTCGTTGTTAAAAACTGTGAGGACACAATGTAGACACGAGGTGGCAGCATACCATAGAAAACATAATCAAACTCTCGTCTCTCTCGTCATGCATATATCAAATCGCAATTTTATAGCTCTGTAAAGCACCTTTATTTCTGACATCACTTTGTTTAACTGTTCAGTTAACCCCTGTTTTTATGACATTCCTCTGTAAAAATGCATCAACTTGGCAGTGATATGTCTGATATGTTAAAGATATGTTAAAGCTATATGTTGCTTCTGGTTTAGTGGTCACATAGAAAATGAGGATCAGATTGACTGCAAAACACACTGCAGAAAAAGTGCAAAAGTGTGCTATTCTGAATACCCATTCAGAATAAGCACTGTTTGAAGTACTGGCTGGGCTTGATTGCAGAGATATTGAAGCATAGCAGCTCAGTGACATTTGTTGGCTTTTGATGATACTTTTCCATATCCGATGACTCAAAGTTCCAGCTTAGCCTTCTCCAAAGCACACAGCGAAACCTTCAGAGAAGAGGGAAAATGTTATGTAACCCACGTTCTGTGTGCGATGCTGATCTGAATGACTGAATTATAGAGTTATGACCTAGAGCGACACTACCGAACGTGTGTGTTGGTGTGTGTGTGTGTGTGGGGGGGGTAATTGCCTAACAATCACCTCTGTGATTTCTCTGTGATTTCTCTGTGATTTCTCTGTGGCACACAGGTGTTGTGCTCGCTCACAGCAGTACACTGTACTGCAGAAGCAGCTGTTGGAGAGATTAAATCAATCTGCAGGAGGTGTTGACAGAGAGACTCACTCACAACATCTCACTTGTGTGTCAAAATGACAACTCATTATTGTAAAACAGCTTTCTTTCTTGCTTGCTAATTTGCTAATTTGTAAAAACAGGTTTTATGATATGTTCCAGCACTGAAATAATTTATGGGTACAGAATGTGGATTTGCAAAATTAGTATTGACACAGTAAACAGAGTTAAATCTATCAAATCATGTGTGATACGTTTAGTATCCTGTTTACTGGATCAGGAATAATCACAGAACTCTGAGGAAAGATCCACATATTGGATCAGAACCAATCACAGAATTATTTACAGTTCTACACGTTGCCCACCCATTGCATGTTTGTTTGTCAAATATTTTGGTTCATTTGACTGATTGACGTCTTTAGCTACCAATAAATGTCCAATATTCTCTACTTTTTAAGTAATTTTACCGTTTAAACAGAATTGAGCAGTTTTCCCTCATCATTGGCACAGAAGATACAGATGAAATCTTTAGGTTTCCTTCTGCCACACACGGCACAAACTTCTTCAGAATGACCCGAATCACCTGCAGTACAGATATCAGCATAGATTTCTTTCCCTTTCTGTGACTCTTCTTTGCAAAAAGTTCATATTTTTTTAACTTTACCCAAACAAACACATGATGTGCTGAAGACAGATTCAGTTCTGAGGAAGTTTTTTCCTGTTGCTTATGTGTTGTTTCATTATGTGTTGCTACGGGCTTTTCACTCACTTTTCACCATTTTATAAAGCTTTAACTAAGATCGTCCAAGCAAAGCAAAGAAATCTCACATTTCAGTTCACTGAAGTGTGATGCATGTCTGTAGATTTTTTTAAGTGAGATGAGATGGAGGGAGAAAGGGGAATAGGGAGAGCCAGGTATAGATGAGTTTTCTGTAAGTAATGCTGATGTGGACTGGAGACGATCTGTTTGTGTGCTGATCTAGAGTCAGCCACGCTGAGGCTCCAGGTCACATCTGAAACAAGGATTTTCATGGATCAAGGAAAGGAAAGAAAGAGGGACTGAAAAAAGAGAACCAAAATCATTTTAGGAAGCCAGGGAGACTTAATTGAGAACTCCGTTATGCCTCAGATGTTTCTTCTAAATGTTCTTTGAGAAATATTGCTGTCAATTGTTAACGTACAGTAAAAATATAAAAATATAAAAATGAATGTCAATAGCTTCAGATAATGTGGTTTGAAAAATATTTAAATTCACATTTGAATCTATTTTGATTTAAATTTGACTTGTAATGACACACGTGGGGGTGCCCTTGTGGCTCAGTCGGTAGTCTTGTTGTCTCACAGGAAGAATGTTCCTGGTTCGAGCTCAGATGAGCCAGGAGACCTTTTTTGTGGTATTCTTCCTGTGTCAGCATGGGTTTCCGCTGGGTACTCCACGTTCCCCCACAGTCTAAAAACATGCAGGTTAGATGAAATGGAGACCAAACATTGCCATTAGCTGTGTGAGCCCTGCAATAGGCTGCCCATCTATTCAGGGTGTGCCCTGCCTATGGCTTCAGATGCTGGGATTGACTCCAGCCCCCGTGGCCCTACAGAGGACAAGCGGGTTAAAAGAATAGGTGGATGGATAGGTTACAGACATTGGTATTTTGGCAAATCAGTTTGTGATACTGTTCTGAAAATCCAAGCAAAACATGAGATTACCAGAATCATTCTCTTATGATAAAAGATTTGGGGAAAACTGAAGTTTCCGTTTGTTTTCCAGTTAATCTCATTGCTTTCTATGGATAACAGCTGAGATATTAAACAGATTTGTGCTTTTTCTTTCCTGTTGTAAAACTGTTTTGCCTTGAGAGAGAAGACACAAGCTCTGTTTTGAAAACCTAGTGGTGTCTAGGTAGGCAGCACATGAGGTTTTGGAATCATTTTCTCACCCAGTCTCACACTGGTTCCAGTGTGGGTGTGTGTGTGGTGAGGTTTGGGCTGAGTGTGTGTTGTGCCTACAGAACTAAAGAAGTCATGTGACATTTAATTCAGTCAAGATGTGGACAGCTCTTCCTCTCACACTAGGACAGCAAAGCATGCAGAGAGACGTTTCACTTATGAGAACACAGATTTCTGCCCAGCCATTTCCCATGCTGTGTGCGTGTGTGTGCGTGTGTGTGTGTGTTTGAGCAACACAAAACAATAAATTAGTGTTGCCACTATATACACAGTGTCCAATATTCTGCTTTGTACTGCATACGTTCTGTAATGCAATATATATTTCTAACCATGCTTTTACTTTTTTGATTGCATTTTCGTGCGTCTGTGTCCTTAGCTGTGTTCTGTGGCCCTACAGCACATTGTTATTTCAGCTGGAAAGAGGCTAAACTATTTTTCAAGTCTTAAAGCATATCAGTGTGTACGGGAGTGTATGCGCTGTTTGTGGGTCAGAATAAGGAGACTGATGTTGCACATATGCCCCAGAACGGCTCCATGTCCTCAGATGAACCGAGTCAAGGAAGCACTTGAAGGGTAAACGTCCTGAATTTATTGATGTAGAGAGACACTCCAGTTCTCCATTCTCATTTACTGCTTGGCTGCGTACCATGAGAAGTGATGTAAATGATTATGAACGTTCTAACAACGTCAATAAGACGTTTCTAAACGTTAATCATGCTTTTTATAGTCTAAACTTCACCAAAAGCAAAGCTAGCACATCTATAACTGAAATTATCCACAAAACAGAAGATAAAGAAAGTGAATAGAATTGTAATACAGTCCTAGTTTGGTAAACACTGTAATAAAATAATATTTATTAAAATAAGGCGGAGTAAAGTAGCAATCAACCGGTTTAATAGTATAAAGTAAATTTAAAGCTGTAAGCCTGATTTAATTCTATCAGAAGTCTCTTATTCCTCACCGTGTTTTTAACGTGTTAAGAAGATTTTTTGCATGTTAAAAGCATCAACAGTGATGTCGGTCACGTGTCATCTGCTTCCTGTTCTCTATGGTGTGACAGACAGTGAAATTTTGCTCTCATGTTTGTAGTGAATTCTCAGAAAGTAATTATTGTATTCATGACAGTAAGGCCTGGCTATAAAGGCTGTTGCCGTGTCGACCGATGAGGCAGCATAATCTAGAGGAGGCGTGTTGACCTTTGTTTCATGTAAAGTGATACAGCACCAACAAGTGCCCTGACCAGCACGTATTGAGTTATCTAGTCCTTCGATCACAGCCCGGTTTATCAACGACAACTGTAAAGGTGGACTAATTAGTCTAATGCGTCGTGAGGGTAAACTGGTCTCATTGTTTTGGAACATGCTGACACACTGTATTAAGTAAAAAAAAACAGTTTAAACTGTATTTGAACCCTCTTCTGGTAAAATAAGCCTTTGTGAAGTGCTTTTATGAGTTATGAAGGGCGTATATTTTCGTGTATTTATATTTAAAGGTAAATAAAAACTTGTACGGGCTGAAATTTGTGGGTCTGCTTTCCGAGCCTCAGAACTGCCCCAAGAGACGCAGCATTCAATCAGCTGTTGTCGATTTCCCACGAGATCACGTTGGCCACGCTTGGTAAAGTTAGAACCGTAAGTAAATTGCTTTCTGTAAAAGAACCTTATAAACATATTTATAGTTGCTTGTAATAAATTTACTGTTTTGTTCTGCAGACACTGTAGTGTGTATGTGCATCTGTGTCATTCGCTCTTGGACTTTCGCTTTGTCGTTTTGTTGGGCCAGATTCAGCATCTATATAAAAGTTTTGAAAGAAAGAGGGTTTGGCAGGTTTCTCTCTGTGCTAAGGCTGTGTGTCTTTTTTTCCATAATGTACACCAATGGCTATCTGACTTCCAGAGTTAAAGTTTAAATCAGAGCCAAGGAGACAGGCCAGTATTCTTCACCCAGAGAGTAATAACTTTTGGGAAAGTTTCCTGAACCATGACACAAACGTAATTGTCATTGACAGTCAATGATTATCACACATTTTCATTGTATGGAAAAGGACAGATTTTGACTTTTGTTTTTGACACGTTCCACGGGGAACAGAATAACAAGGACTATGTGGGTAGATGATGACAGAACTTAATTTAAATCGGTGAAGATGTAAATTTGTTGGATAGACTTGTGGTTGAAAGATTTTTTGCCACTTATTATAGATACAAATATACTGTATGTATTTAGTATTGGGGATTGTTGCATTTAAAATTCACAGGGCACATGTGGGTGACCTGGCATCACTCTGAGTTAGTTCACACAAAACAAACTAGCTGCCAAGCCATCAAGATAGATTTTTCTTTTTGGGTTTTCTGTGGAGGGGAGGGCACGCCCTTAGAGACCTAAGACACTAACCTTACCTCAGACCTTACAAGACCTTTACCTCATAAGAACCACTACCACAACACCCGACAAAACTCCACAATCCTTCTCTGCTCTTTATAGTATGTTAGGCCCAAAAGCTTGTTGAGTAAAGCTTATGAGAACCTGCACACTGAAGAACCTGTACGCAGCAGAACCTTTTTTACTTCCAAAGTATAAAACGCTTTCTTTAAATCTTTGAATCTTTCTCTCTTTCTCTCTCTCTCTCTCTCTCTCTCTCAGACATGTATACTTGAAGAAAATGTAGGTAGTTTTTGTGAAGTTTTTTTGCCCTCGAAAAAATCATTGCTACAATGCTAGGATGTTGTGAGTGTTTTTATTAATATCTCCCCGGGGGTTGCTATGGTGTTCTGGCTGGTTGATAGCTTGTTGTCAAGTGGTTGCTAGCCAGTTGCTTACTGGCCCAAAGAGCCTCCCCTTAAATGTAGACCGATAAAATTTAGACGAGGTTTAGATGAGCGCACTTCGATTAATTCAATAAATTGTGAATTATAAAATTATGAATTTGGAATTATGGAATCTTGCTCATGGTAATCAGCTCTGGTAGTATTCTAGAAACCTGTAATCTCATGAGCTCTGTCAACCTGTGTTACAGCTAATCTCCACAATGCGCTGCGCTAGTGACCCTGTGCGCTTTCCCATCACCCCTCCTCCTGTCATTGTTCATGTCAGTATGAATCACATTATCGCTCGCTTGTTGCCATGCCGATGCCAACAGGTGGATCTGATACGGGGCGGGTGGGAGGTGTCTTATTGCTATGGTAACAACTAAACAGTCATAAAAATAAGACAGACATTAGAATTTGTGTCTGAACATTGTAAAGATAAAGAGATGCTTCGTCTGGCACGGTATGACACGCACGAACAAATTCCCTTCATCGATGGATGTTTATGTCAAATTAGATCGCTCAGAAATGTGTGTATGAACTCAAAGTAATTCAGATAAATGAACCAAGCACCGTTTCAGAAAATTGTTAATGCTGTTTAACTGCTCATTACATTAGTCATACAGTTAAAAGTGTTCATAATGTGAAGACAGATAATCATAATTAGTCCAGTCCTTACACTAATTATAGTTAAAGATATAATGCAACTACTGGAATGAAAGATTTCTTTCCTTTTCGTGATTTGTAGCACATTTCCGCCCAGTCGATGCCTGTGCAAGCAAAACTTCAGCCAAAACAGCTGAACAGAAAAGAAAAATACATATTTCATATGGCCACAAAATATAAACTAAAATGCCACACTAAAGAATATCTATGGCTTCAATATTTGGCTGCTTAGTCGGTAATAAAATAAAAAGGCCGAGATAATGTGAAGGCTGATTGGCTTATACTGAAACTTTTCTGGAAATCGAATGTCATGCTGGGCTGAATTATAGACAGTTTAGACAGAAAATTCTCCTTATTATATATATGTTTATATATAGTCTGCGTATAAAATATACAATAGATACACCACAAAAACAACATATATAGCTGTAAATGAACACAGTAACTTTATGTTAATACAAATTAAATTATTTGTTATTACAGTAAAGATCATATCAACGTACCATATATGAAACATCTGGTGTAGAGGTCAGTCAGTGCATCATATATAATATATTATATAATAATATATATATTGGCAAAGCAGTTTTAAACATATTGTTTCAATTGGTAGTAATTGGTTTTTGTAAATTTTTTATCCATTCATTCTTTTTAAATGGCATTTCACTCACATTCAGGAATTGCTACAGCCCATCCCTTGGGAAGGCCGAGAGACACTCCGGATAGGTGACCAGTCTGCAACACGTTAACACGCATGCAGACAGACAAACACACTCACTTCACACACCTACAGACAGTTTAGAGTGTACAGAGCTGCATGTGTTTGAACTGAGGAGGAAACTGAAGTAATTATGTATTTAATAAACATTGGAATTAATAAATGAACATTCCATTGTGTTAGATATAATTTGGGAATTTCAAATGTTGGCTAAAAATGTCAAAATGACCTGACAGTCCCTCACTGAGCAGGGGCTACGTTTAGCTCTTTATTTCTATCCTGTTAGTTCATTTTCTTGTCAGTGCAAATAATCAGATTATAACGAATCCGCCAAATGTTTTGCACCTCAGGAATGACCCAAAGAACTATACCTATCTGTAAAAGTATCTGTCTTTAAACATTAAGCATGAAAGCAGGAAGAAAGGGTTTATCTGGAATTAACCTTTCACCTAATTGGAGTTTGAGGTCCTATCTGAGCTCGGGTAAAGGGTTAAAGTTAATGAGGTTAGTGTACACATACACACATTTGCCTCTTAGGCTAAACTGACCATGGAATGCTGTTGCAAATTGAAATCAACACCCAAACCTATTTTTGAATATTTGCTTGGTCTCTGTTCTGTATGTGTTGATAAAAATTACTGTGTTTGCACATTGTCCTTGCCGTGAAAATGTGAGAAATAAACAAGCGAATCAGACCAATCAGCACAACACCATAACACTCTCAGAGCCAATCAGCAATACGGAGCATATGCACCAGCTGTTAGTCTTTAGCTGTGTTGCATAGCACATTTGTTATTTTAAGGGCGGAGCAATGAAGGTAGGGGTGTGTTTATTTGGGTGTCCATTTCAAATATCAGCAGCATTTCCTAGATATCACTTACCGCACCTTGGTAAGTATCTTCTACTGTACATTTTATGGTTGACCCCATAAGCATCTCTACATTGATGCAAACCACTGTATAGATGATTCCTTAATCTACTCAAAAGCTTTCCTGTCTCTGACCCATTGCCTTATTCTGATTTTCTGTCATTACATTCTGTACACACTGAGTCCTGCTATTTATAGGTGTGACAACTGAATTCACTCACTTTGCTTGATTTGATGACTCAAGAACATGGAGGCATGTTAGCTTAGCCCGTTTTTGTACGATTTAAGCAAAAGGAGCAAAGGATATAAAACTGTTGTTGTTGGTCAATAGAGCTCATTTAAAATTCATTGTTTTGAAAATGAAATCTTAAACATTTTAGGAAACGGTTTAAGTAGACAGAAGCTCCAGTCAGGCTCTTTGCCTGTTGCAAATACCAAAATGATCAAATCATCTTAAAAGATAAACAGTATAAACAACTATTTCTAATAATGCTGAAATAACTGACTGTGTGTTGTTGTTTTTGGTACAGCCGTGTTCTGTCAGTCTAACAGGAAGTTATGGAGTCAGCAGTCCACATGCCTCTGTGTGTTTACAGTAAGTGTACAATACACTGCCAAAACTATAAATCATCTTTTTGTACAAACATGTTGTTTGTATTGTGTTTCGCTAGTTTAGAATCAGAGGTAACCTTTACTGATGGTCAGTTTGATAAGATTCCATGTTGCACAGGCTTAAAATCCCAAACCTAAAATCCTTTTTAAGTGCACATGTGCAGTACAGACTCTGCCTGGTGGACAGTAAATCAGATGTTTTTGACTGATCCTCCTACACATTTATGATACACCTTTTTTAAATTTACACTTCAGTTTTACATACTGTTTCACATACGGCACGCTAGAACCCATACGTATGCGCCACGCTAGTATTCCATTCTGAACACAGCCCGTGTTCAACCTTTCTAAGACCATAGCCAACGATCGCCACTCCATTAACCGTCTGGTCTTGGCTCTGTAATCTACTCCTGCTGTCTGTCCTACAGTATATATGAGAAAAGCTTCAGTCTGCTGAGCAGTTGTGTCCCACTTTGCAAACACACAAATAAGATCCAGTCTACATTGCTTTAATCCTTTCCTTTAGAGTAGGAATGCCTTTGATGTCAGTAAGTCATTCCTTGTGGTTCTTCTGGACAGCCCTGAGGTTAGCAAAGCTGAGCGTTGGTGTCCGTTTGCACTCAGCACTGTTGATTATGGCTTTTGTGAGGTCTCATTGGGTGATTCAGTCCAACTGATTTCAGGTTTGCGTTAATTATATGTGCAGTCAGTGATGGAGAGTTGCCCAAAAATACACCCAGTGGTTACTGATATGTGATTTATATGTATGCGTGTGCTTTTATAAGTGTATAGAGGTGTGTTAGAGGTGGGTGGCATGAGTAACCGTAAATCATTCACTATATATACTATATATCACTATATATATATATCACTATATATATATATATATATATATATAAAATCACTATATATATAATTTGACATATAGTTTGCTATTACTATATTATATTGTATAACAATATAGTTATTTTAGTTGAAAATTCTGTGAAAAAGTAGCTTTTATATTAAATGGCTTTAAAGTGTGACTATTCCTGTTTTTCAGTCAATGAAAGGCACTTTATTTGATTCATTATTTTTTCTTTTAGTTAATAAAATAAAAGAGTCATAAAACAGGAAAGCTGATATTATATAATTGATAGTTCTGACTCTACAATTACACTGCATGTTAGACGTTCATCACTTATTTTAATTGTCTATGAATACAGGAAGTTGTAACAACCAAAGTTTTTCCTTGTCTACACTTGTTTGAGTCACATCGTGATCTGTTTTTAAATCATGTAAAGTTGTCCTGTCCACTGAAAGCTGCACAAATGTATCTACAAGTTGACACGTTCTACCATTGCACAGTATATAATGTCATACTGCCCAGACCTACTGTGTGTGTGTTTAGCATAGGTGTGATTGTCCATAAGTGACCAGAAGACACAAATAAGATTATTTTTAATGTAACGGTGTTGCTTTTGAAGACTTTTGCTTAAATTTCCTGTTTCTCATATTTTTCTGTTGACAAAAGCCCCTATCTCACATGTTACGTGTAGAATTTAGGAAAAGATTTCAACAATATCTCAAACTATGCTTAGATAAGTACAAGTACAAGTGGAGTTTATTGTTATTTCAGCCATATATAAGTACATAGTAAAACGAAACAACGTTTCTCCAGGACCAAGGTGCTACATTAAACAAACACTGAACATCACAGAACTACAAGGATTAAATAATTTATACATAATTTATACATTAAGTGCACAAGTGCAAACATGTGCAGAAGCACAAGACAGTACAATGACTACTGGGACAGACTATTGGCATAGTAAGTCAGTGCAGCACCTGAGATGTCAATATAAACATTTATATCAAACATTTCTCAATTTTTCTTCCAAGACCAAATGATCTGAGCCTCTGTTATATATGAGCTACTGTAATAATTGTTTCACATTATTTATTCTGTAGTAAGTCATGGTAGGAAAAGTATCTTAAACAAAGTTAATACTTCAGTAAAGCATAACTGAGTCTCTGGAACTATGAACTAGAAATCTGTGAGCAATACTTATTTTTATGTGATATTTTCTGGCTGTGTACTTGAGCGTATCTGAATGCTTGTCCCCTTCGGCTTGTCCATATCAGGAATGTATTTTCTAACAGATGTTTTAGGAAATATCTCACATATAAAGATGATTGCAGATTTTGTCTCACAAACAGCCTTCAGATTAAAGCAACAGCTCATTCCTCTGGCTGCCATGACAGCAATTTATGTATGTTTGGATATTTTTTAACCTGTGAACCTCTGAAGATGTAAGCACAACACATTTGCCATAAATAAAGAGAACAGAACAAAAC
>JAZGTJ010007795.1:0-22154 GCA_036877575.1 Botia almorhae | reverse complement strand
ACATTGTTAGAGAACATTAGCCAACATTCTGATAATGTTCCCTTTTTTGTGGAACACAAATGGAGAAGCTACTTTCATAGTGTATTGTTTGGCAAAGAGTAGTGTAAACATTCCCCTTAACACCTCCATCAAAATCAGACAAGTCTGGGACAACATGACGGTGAGCAAATCATAACAGAATGTCCATTTTTGACTGAACTTTCCTTTTAAATTCAAGCGCCTCTAGCAGGAAACCGAAGCACCGCACTTCTGTTCCACAGCGACACCAAAGACGGCTGTGGTTTCACTTCACTACAGCATCATAAAGTTTGGCTGGAGGGTCCTTTAATAGAAGGAGTGAAGGACATTTGTGTTTTGTTTGTCTTAGCGTGTTTGATGTTGCTAGTTGATACAGAGAAGTCTCGGACAACTTTAAATTTAACATGAAAGGGGATCTGTAATCACCTCTTCTGAGAGAAATGTCCTAAAAACGTTGAAGTGTCCGACGCGCTGGCTTTTTTATCTTTACACGATGTTGTGGTAATGCAGAGTAATGTGCTTTGCTCATGTTTGCGTATATATGTGTTTTGCTTTGAAGCCTAAGGATCAAACTTTGACTGCAGACGAGTTCTCCATTAATGTTTCATTAACAGAGACTGTGTGTGTGCGTGTGTGTGTGCTTGTTTTGAGATGGTAAAAGAGAAAGAGAGAGAGAGTAAAAGAGAGAATGTGTCAACCAAGTGAAGACTTCAAGGATGCAAATATAGAATAAAAGGACCTCTAGAGAATATGAGGGTGATAAAAGGGTGCATAAAGGAAGAGGCAGAAAAGAGGGAAGAGACCCCATGTGACACAAAAAAGAAGCAGAATAAGTAAAAGATGTGCGTGGGAGTGATTGAGGATGTAACAATTGGCTGAAAAGCAGAAAATAGAAGAAAAGAAGGTGAGAGGAGAGGGAGAACATTTGTCACACCATGCATGTCAGCATGGAGTACGCATCATTGTTTTCCTGTGTGCGTTCTGAGGTGATGCACAACCAATAGGATTCATTCAGGCGTGACGCCACTGTAAGGCTCCTATTGGTTAGAAATTATGGCTCTGTGCTAACAATGCAGTCATTCATCAAAACCTAAATCTAAAAATCACTGATTCAGTGAGTTGAACTTGAAAACCGGATCACTTGACTTCATCAACAAGATCAAATATTTCATTGAAAAACATTTGTATAGAAAATCAACATTCAGGTTTGGAGTAACATAAGGGGGTGAAAAATAACCCAATTTTTATTTGTATTCCTTTAAGTTTTCTCTCTTTTCTTTGAAGGTTTGAGATCAAAGTTCTCATTCTTCTTATTTCTGTAGTTTCCAAAGGTTACCAGGCTCTTAAGACTCGGGGTAGGTAGGTGGAAATAAGTGCAACTGAGCAGGTTTATATGCCTGTAGAGGTGTGAAAATACTTGTTCTTCTGTCCATCTTTTGTATTTCATTCTCGCTTCACTGAGAGGAAACTGGTGGGGGGAGGGGGACGGTGTGAAGGAACCTGGAAAAAGTCACACAAGGAAATTGAAACTGATGGCATATGAGAAGGTAACTGGGCTTGTCTTTTACAAATGCAAGACATTATTTGAGAGATGGGATCATATGACATATAATGTTTGGGATTGGGGGGGGTTTGCCACTGGACTTATGTCCCAAGACCTGAGTCACAACCTTCACCCACTCGCCATGTACTCTACCAACACCTAAGAGAGAAAGAGAGGAAGCGAGTGAGTGAGCGAGCAATAGGCCATGAAAGATTATACTTACAAGTGTTCATACAACACTTTGGAACTGCATTAGTAAGACAAAATTGTCCTAAAAGTTACACTTTCCCTCTCCACAGATGGGCACAATTCTCAAACTATGTCTAGAATAAAAACAGCCCTGTTTCAGCCTACACAGGTTAGAGCATTTTAACAAAGATTAAAGTTAATGCTCTTTTAACTACAGCAAGACAGAGTGTCGCATAGAAGAGATGTCAAAGGTAATTTGAGCAATGGCTCTGCGCTATTACAAAAAGAAATACTCAAGGTGTGCAATCTTCTGCTTGTACCCTACAGGTAGCCCCATTACATCAGAGTCTTCGAGAAAAGGTCAAAGAGTTTTGTCATGTACATTGCTGTTTTGCAAATATCCTCAGGCTGCAAGCACCTGGTCACCTAGTCAGTGCAGACACATTTCAGGTGATTTTTAGTCATCTGTTGTTAATACTGTGCATTTGAAGTTTCACACTGAATTCTTAAAAGAAAAGGAAGAGAAGTAGCTAGACAGATGCCAAGATTAGCATGTTACATCACATCTAACATCTAATGAATATTCATTGCCACAGTCATGGCATCTCAACCAATCAGCATACACCACAGTTGTTGTTGTTGTTGAACCTGCAAAGGTTTATTGGAGCTTCAGATGCTGATGTTTTAGTTCTTTGTGGTGCAGGTTTATCAGCACACAGATCTGACTCTACACCAATTACCAGACTTATATTCTGAATCCACACAAACAATCTCTAGTTTATCAAATACAGCTGGCCTACAGGCTCACCAATATAGTGCATGGCCGTTATAGCTTTCAGGCATAAGGGGATTTGAGACTGACGACAACACAGTTTGTTCCACCGCACACTATATCTATGGTATGTTTGAATAATTTGTTGGTGAGTTATTGTGTGTATTTATGAGAGGAAGCGAGAAAGAGGTCAGAAAGCCCCAGGAGTGCTTAAGTTTCCCCCTGTATGGCTCTGGAATATAATATGCCATGGAACTGGGGGCACACCAGTCTCTAATGTGAGCTGTTGCATTACGTGTGTGTGTGTGTGTATTTGCAAGTGTGTATTTTGCATAGCTTGTCACGAAGCAGTGGGGGAATATAAAAGACGAGAAGACAGCAGTGAGATAAGGGGAGATAGTAAAGCCATTTCCATGTACTGCTACTTATTCACACATCCAGACACCTTCACCAACATGGACAGCTGCAGAATGCGTGCTGATTCAGAAACAAGATTCAGCCCTACTGACGATACTGCCCTTTTTAAAAGTATCACATAGATCATGTACTTGTAAACTATGTTTACCATGTCGGCCTAATTGTATTTTAGCATTAAACCTACCAGGATTAGCACTGATAACTAGGATTGTGTTGTTAACAGTTACGCAGTTCCAAAATGAAAATTTTCTTATCATTTACTTAATGCTATCCCAAACCTGCACGGCTTTCCTCTGTGAAACTCCAAATAAGTTGTTTAACACATATAGCCGCTTTCTGAAGCTATACAATAGCTTTGTGTAAAAATATATCAAATTGAAGCCTTTATTCACTCAATCACTGAATCAAGATTATGGCTTCAAAGTCTTGCTTGACAGCCGTGGCCACAATTCGCTTGCATTGTAAGCAAAAGCACAGCTTGGAAACTCTACTATAAATAACTCTTTTGTGTACCACAGAGGAATGAAAGTCAAACGAGGGTGAGTAATCAGTGAGTGACGGAATTTGGCGTTCGTGGCTGAACTATTCTTTTAAGTTTAATCAAGACTGGAAAAAACATAAAGTGCGTTGGAAGATTACAAATTAGGTTTGCAGTGAGCATTTGCTCATCATTTGAAATGATAAATTGTCAGAACCAATGGGACATTGTTCCTTATTGTTTACATGTTGGTTTTGTCAGTGTGTGCATGTGTTGTCTTATGAGGTCAGAGCTCAGTTCCTCCTGATTACAGATATGAGTCACTCACATACATCAAATAGTTAAAAGGCAAAACATCATTAGAGTCCTAAAACAGCCAGAGCTCTGCAAACGTTGGCACAATGTATCGGAACCTAAATATATCCAGTACATAAATCTATTCTCATCATCTCCCATTTCATGGCAAACAAACTCAAAGCCGTGTAAGAGGTCACCGCCTCGGGGCTTCAGCACAGTTGTAGAACAGTGTGCCAGGGTTTTCATGAGGCTGAGTTTAAAGTGGAGGAGGGTAAGCTGTGTCAGGGAGAAAATACGGAGCGGCGCTAAAACTTTAACAACTTATATTGAGCAGTGTGGGTGTGTGTATATGTGTGTGAGAAAAAGACTGAGGGAGAGTGATAGGTCAGCAGTCTTTAGCCTCCAGAAAGCCCCAGGTATTTTATCAGTCTTCTGCTGTCCTCAGCCCTGGAATGTAAGCAGCCGTGAGGATGGGCCACATGGGCACCACCAACCAGGTTATTAGGCACAAACATGGGCTGCTGACTGTTTGTTTCAGTGTGTGTGTGTGTGTGTGTGTGTTAGGATGTTGTTCTCAGGTGTATCTAAATATGATTTCCTATTTTCATTGCAAAATATTATCAGGTCTTTGACAGCAGAAACTAGAGATGTAAGAGCAATTTAAATAATGGGAGGGAGGGAGGGAGGGAGGGGGGAAGTAGGTATACCTTAGAGATCTGTGGGAGACTGTATTATTCTGACTTGTGAATATTAAGTAGCTGATGTAACACTGTCCTAGTGTTAGTACCAAACCTAATCCTAAAGGAATATGTAATGCTGCAAAAAAGTCTATTTTATGATATGTGATAAAGATGTTTTCTCATTGAAAAGCAGTGTTTACACATTAGTTAAATGAGATGCAGTATTAATTGTAGACTCCATTACACTATAATGTTAAATTGACCTCTTTTTATCAGCTATTCCATCTGAGGGTTTGCTGCTCCATAAACTCAGCACTTTAATGAGTGATGCATTTTAACCATCCAATGTGCCATTAGAGAAAGTCTAAATGCACTATTTGCTGCGAAATTTTGGTGGTGTGTTTTCAGCAAACTGTCATTTATGGCTGAATGATGTATGATTGGATGCAACGAGTAACTGGTTAGGAATCTTTGCCTTATTGTTGGAGTTCAAGCGAAATTTGCCTGGGCTAATTTGTGTGTTTACATTGAGTGGGCTGCAGTAGTTACTGTAGAAGAAAGAGTTACAGAAACATCGACCGAGCAGAAAGAGTGTCTGAATGAGAAATCAATCATTTATAGTGATGAAAGATGCATAAGCGTGGCGTTACCAAAAGATGCAGCTACATTTTATGAGGTGGTTTTGTCCACCTGTCTTCTGTTAAATGGCCCGAAATCAAGAGTTGGTTAAAGGAGAGAAAGTCTGGCTAAAGGAAGGAGAGAGAGAGAACATATGAGTGATTACACATTGTCCATATAAACTATATAATACGTTTTATTATTAATTATTTTATTATTTATTATTTGTAACTTTGTCACTGTCAAAACACATTTATTACATTATACATTTATTACATAAAAAAACTGCTGAAAAACAACAATGCTTCTTAACTGGTTTTGTTGCAGGACCCAGATTATACATCATTGTACAACATTGTGTACTGAACAAGCATAAACACAATCAAACTGTACTGGATTTGTCGCTTGGTAATATGACTAACACAATATAATATTTAGCAGATTTAGCAGTGCATTCGAGATATGCATTTAATCAGTCCATACATTCACTCGCAGTCGAACCCATGACTCCATATCAGCTGAGTTACAAAACAGAAGTTGCTTAAAAATACAAACATTCTGTGAAGACAGCGATGGCCAAGCATGTTTATCGCATCTGAAACATATTGTTAGATCCCATGGCCTCTCATTCACATTCAATCGATATTGTGCCACCAAGTGATCCGTATACCGGTCTAGAAATCATGTTAAAACTATGGAGGAAACACAGACAGCATGTCTGCCTAACTCCAGCTTCATTGCATTAGCGTGCTGCCACACTGCGGTCCCGCTCTAGTACATTTCCTCTCCTCTCACATCACTTGTGTTCAATTTAATGCCAGCAGGCCGAGCAGAGCCTGCCAGTGCTGTATCCCGCCTGCTTTTCTCTTTGACAGAACACACACACATACACGCAGGTCCACGGAGGGCTGCCTGCTTCAATTAGCTGAGATTTAACAAACCCTGTAGGACGATCCTCGCATCTCCTAAAGGCATGCCAGTCATGGCCGTTTGACCAGTTGCACAGGGTGAAATGGCTGCGAAGGACAGGCTGGCAAAAATCATCCAGAGCATTAAAGATCAGTCCAAATACCCTGGATGTTTGTAGCCAGGCTCAAGAGTGACACACGGAGAGAGAATAACTGATGCTTACTTTTAGTGTATCTCTGGCTCCATGCTTGTTTACAGTAATCCCCAAGGCTCTGTCCATACCTCACTGGATTAGGCCTGGTTGTTTGGGTGTGAGAGAGATAGAGAGGTATGGAGCAGATTGCTGCTATCGGCCACTGTGTGCAGTTACTGTTCAGAGAAGTCAGTTCCTGTTCTCTGAGGTTTATAAACAGCACCTTTGTGTTCAAAGCCTGAATCTGACAGGTGCTGGTGGCTTGAGACATCTATTGCTGTCTGAGTTAGTTAGGACCTCATTAGATGCCTTGACGGGGGTGGTTTTCTTGACTGGGTTGATGCTGTTCCTTTTAAAACAGGAAGTATATTAACTGTCTTATTTTAAATATACAATTAGCTTTAGTTACATCACAGTCATGAACCATGATTTGCTACCTGCTACTGTGTTGCAGGTGTAATTAGGGGGAGGAGCATTCTCATTCTCGAGAGCATCTGATTGGACAGAAGTCTATGCAAGGTAGTGGTACATTAAAACTTTTGCTCCATTTTGCTAAGAGACAGATAAGTGCACAAGTATACGGATGGCCTTACAGCTACACACACAGACTTTAAGACACATAAAATATGAGTCGCTAAACTCATTTTTTGATTTGAAGAGTTCTTTAAGAAAGTAAGTGAAAAATGTTGGCCCCCAGGGAGTATATGAATATGAATTCATTTCCATACCAAGATTTGTATTTATAATTTATAAGACATTATTAATATTAATAATAGTCTTGGCAAGTGAAATATAGACCAAGGTCACATGTCTTTAAAGAAAAGAAAAAATATTTAGTTTTTACAAAATAAAAAGCAAACTGTTATCATTGCCACATTTTCCTCTGTTTCTGAAGATTGCTTCTGATAGTTTGCATTTGCAGTCTGTCAGGCACATTATCAACACTTTATGTCAGGTTCAGCATGTACTGTACAGTTTGGCACAGTGACCACAGTAAAAAGCTGCATTCATTGCACAGTTTGTGCTTAGAAGACTTTAATAAACCTAATGTTATCAGCCCACTCTCGAAGCACACACACACACAGCTCTGATAAATGTATCACCAAAGCAAACTGCTGCTGCAAGCATAATCATATCTGGCCCATTTATCTTTCATTCTATAGTTTATATGGAAACATCTATTTAATTCACAATTCAAGTTGACACCACACAGAGCTAGAAAAGAACCTGGGGGAGGGAATGAAAAGGAGAACTTGTAGTTTTAAGCAAAAAGAAGCATTTTTGTGCATATGTTAATGTATGAATTGAACCATAGTCATTTAAAAGACTGTATTAACCGCACACACTTAATACACAAACACAGCCATTTATTCTTACTGGGCTGCCCCCTCACTAATGTGACATCCAGCCCTGCACTCCACTGTTATTCTGCTCTACGTGCACCACAGCAACAGTTCTGCGGTAAACTCATGCACACTCTAATATTAACACGCCTTGAGAAATGAACAATGATTAATGTTTCATTGTCACGCTTAGCATGATTTGTACAATATAAAATTCACTCCTCTGGGTTTGTGTTCACATTAAGATCCCTGTTAACCTTAACAATACACAGTTATTGTTAAAACACATAATTTTGAGCATGATGTAAAAAAAACGTGCAGTCGTCAAGCTGTCTAAATTAGATGCTTAAATGCGTGCCATTAAGCTAGAGATTATTCATACTGTTGGAACACAGATGGCTTTGTGTGTGTGTGTCTGTGTACGTGTTGGCATTAAATATGAGTGTGTGTAAATATATAGCAGAATGAGTTTGAGTGTGTCGGTATGTTCAAAGGGAAGACTATAATTATGCATAAATTTGTCTCTCTGAGTAGGTGTGTGCTAAAAGTCAACAAAACTGTTGTGTGCTTGAGTGATTGTGTGTGTGTGTTAGTGTGTGTATACACGTATACACACATCTCTGTGCTTTCAGTTATGATCCACATTTGCGTATAATCAAAATCGTCTAAGAGGCTGTGTGTGTATGTGTATGAGTGTGTGTGTACTCCAGTGGCCCTGTGCTCTTGGCCTTCCGGTGACCTCACACCTGTAAAATCTATGAGAAGCAGCCTGGCCAATCTGAGGCCTCTCTAATCCTCTCCTTCACCTTGTTCAGCAAGGTTAAATCTGCATGGATCACATCTTAACACCACGTGTCAATCACACCCTCAAAAGCCTCTTCACCCCATACTGATGCTGCTATTTTGTCAGTGGCAATAATTCATGCTTGCTTCATAGGTGGCCTTGGAGGACTTTGTTCTAGGCTGATTATGTTTGAACGTGCAGCAAATCTTTGCATTATTAAAACTAATGCTTTCAGTGAACAAATTACAAACTGGTGTCTAAAATATGTTTCGTCTTGTGTTGTGTTCACTATTACATTACATTATCTTATTTTTATTACCATAATGTAGACCAAGCATTAAAAGTAGCCAGTTTTAAAACACTGTATATGTTTTTATTTCAGTTTTTCTATAGTTTTTCAGATATTACATTCATTTGACTATACTATTTTTTAGTCAAATATTTTTATTATTTATACAAAATTTAATGCCTAAAAATAATGTATTATATTTGTCCATATTAAAGGCATCAGGGTTTGAAATTATATTTAGTCCTGTACTAAATTTTGGTAACAGCCATAGAAAACTTTCAAAGCTCATTTAAAATTAATAGAAAATGAAACAGCTCATGTAATATTTAGTTTGACCTCCTGAGGTAGACGATCGACAGTTTCTGAAGGTTAAGTACCTGCTCACTGACCGTTTGTTGAAAAAAGTTTCAGACTCTGTTTTATGCTCTATTCTAAAGGGTTCCAACTGTCCCAGTGTTTAGCTGTAAAACATCTGCATTGCATAAATATGAAGCCTTATACAGCTTGTCTGTGTGCTAAATTAAATCAGAGATGCTAAAATCATGGTGTCTTAAAAGTAGCCACTGTATTTTAATGTATTGCTAACATTAACGATTATATGCTTTACAAAACAGTTTAGTTAAAACTGCCAAAACATTAGCATTAGTAATCAAGCAACTAAGCAACAGCCACTCGGATGGATATATTGTAGCTCAAGGCCATAAAACTACAATGCAACAGTATAAATGAAGCTCTTCCTGGTGAAGGCACTACATTTCCTCCATCCTACATTTGTGAAGCATATACATTAAGCTAAATGCATTTGCATGCATTCACTTATGCAAATGTGTGTGCATGCTTGCATACAAATATGTCTACGTTTACCCCTTGCACCCCCATGCTCTCTTTCATTATGTGTCACCATCATTACCGTTGTGCGGTTTGAGACGCCTGTCCCTAGGGTGGTGCACAATAGTGTTTACCTCAACACTTTCCTGCAGTATACAGTGTTCAGTGGGTCTGGCTTGATTGAACCCTGTGGACCTATTAGGGCCTATAATCAGGAGTGGAGCCAGGCCCAACCCCCCGGGCTTCATTACACATTACAGGTACAAACCCGGCATTAATGAACCAACAAACCCTGCTGCAGCTGCAGTCCGTCAACCCACAGAGCATGTTAGCTACATGCTGTCACCTAGACACCTGCATTTGTAGCAACTGATGTTCCAGTTCTTGATTAAAGGTCATTTTCACTGAACAGATGCAGGAAGCTGCATTGGTTACGAATGGTCATTCAAATGCAGCTGGTACGTAAGTTGAGGCATGAGGAATTTAGCCTATGAAGAGCGACAGTCGTAAAGGACGGAGCGAAAGAAGCTAACAGTAGGAGGTACTGCACAAATGAAATGTCACTTGATGTGGTAAGCTACCGTTCAGTTCGATTTAAACAAGTAACAGATTGTTATTTGACTAGAATAATCTTTTGGTTTTGGTGTATTTTGCTTTTGAAAGATCTAAGCGATTAAAGAAAGTCTTATGTATGTCACACTTTTCCGTTCTCTATCATTTGTAATTCAGAACTCGTTTTGGTATACTCCATTGCACTAAATCTTAAAGAACTAATTAAAAGTTTTATCCTTGCAGAGTGATACAGACGGAAAGGATTTCCAAGTTGTTAGCAGACGTTCCTAACCACTTTTCTGTTGACTGATTTTCTCTTCTGCCGTAGATAATGTAATGTGACACAGAAAGATGAGGAAAGGGTATGTATAAGGTGCTTCTCGGAGCAGATATGAGTGAGATCTAACCCTGGGGACAAAGATAGCAGTTGTCTGTTGGCATTAGCATTGTGGACAGCCTGTCTGAGCGTGTCACAATGTCACAGAGAATTCATTTCCTGACAGGCAAGGATGAGCTCACAGGAAGTGTGAGATATTGACGAGGTGCTGGTATTTTTAGCTGACTTTCATTAGGGCTCGTCAGAGATATCAGTCATCAATATGATTGCATCATTAGAGTCTAGGCATGAGGTCTTAACACAGACATAAACGACCTTGACAAATTAATCCTTTGTGAATTATGTTAAAACTGGAATTTTTACTGGGATTTTATGTGGTCAGAAATACTTAAGGCAAACATTCTTGGTTCTCTGTGATTTGAAGCAGTAAATACTTTATTGTTTAATATCTCCCTACATATAATTAGAATTATAGTTCATTTATCATTATAGAACGGTTAGACATCTATTGTCCTGATTTTGCTTATATAAAGTATTTACCATTTTAGTGGCAAATCAATCTTTATTCCTGTTTGTTAATTTCCTATTAAGATGGCAGCAGTTGTTGAATCCAGTAGCATTGGGTGTTTGTCTGGTTAATGTAGTTTATAAGCTAGCATTAGCAAATACTGTGATGTACGAACACACTGCAGGGCTTCATGTCGGCCCAGTCCCTTTATTTCACACTGCCCCTGGGTGGAGTTTAAAAACCCATACGTTATTGGCTCGTCTATTACAATGTAGGGGCTAATAAGGCTACAAAACTACACTGCAAGACCACCGCAGAGTGCTGAGGCGCAGAGAAGTGGAACATGATTTGTCTTGTTTAGAAGGCAAGGCCTTATTAGGACTGGTGAGTGTGGAGGGGTTTGGGTGGGATGGGGTGGTTGGCTTCACTAAGCTTTCCTTTCCAGCTTCCAATAATTGCTTTCGGGCTACACCTTGAGAATTTGATAAGTTGAGACGAGACTTTGTTTGAGTGACTGCGCATGGTGCCTGGGCTGCTTTAGAAACAAAGCAATCACTGTATAGCCACAAGACTTCCACATTACAAGGTGTAGTAGTGGAAAATGTAGATTTTAAACACTGAGGTTCATTTTCTACTTTTCAGATTCGATCACAAGGGTGCTTATTAATGTTTAAAAGTCCTTGTTTTGCAAATTGAACATAACTGCCTGCGCAAATCAGTTATTTGTGATGCTGATCTTTCAACGTATTAATGGCCTTGTGATTCTATTACTCTAGAACTGAAAAGCTTATTTTTTCTATAAAGCTTATTTATAAAGTTATTGTAGAAGTTCTGTTCGTCCATCCTTCCATCCTTCCATTCATCCATCCATCCATCCATTTATCTATCAATTTATTCGTCTGTCACCCACTTTCCAACATGTAACATAGCTGCAGTTTATATTTGAGCACTTCCCCAAACATTTTTCCTGAGGTGATAATTAAACCCTCTTGCTTTCTTGCTTTCAGTAAACAACATCTGAAGAGGTGAAGTTTCATGATAAAAGTCCCACTCTGAAATCAAGGTCCTTCATATAACAGAATGATTTTATTGGCAAGTCCCATGACCGTCCTTTTTATTGTCACACAAGAAGGATGAGATATTAATGTATTTAGGTACATATACGATCTATGCTGTATTAAGTTTTACTAAGAAGGTATTTTCATGCTTCTTTATACCTTTAATGCATAAAAGTAAGGTGCGTATGTTTTGAAAAAGTAATGAAAGCTGTATTTTAGGCTGGCACAGAGTGGGCACATTATCTTTTCATATTCTCCTTTTTCGGCCAGACAGTTAGGAATTTGAGCTGTTTTCTTTTATTGGTCAGTATTTCTATCGTGTGCAGCCTTGGTGCAGCTTTGGTTTTAATGATACTCTACTCGACCCATTCAACAAAATAATATTAGAAGAATGAGAAGATTTGGGCCTCAGACACCCCTGCTAATGAATTTGAAGGCTTTAAAATGGTCCAAAAGGCTTAACAAGAGAGTGACATTGAGAGGGGAAATGGTGGCTACACAGACAATGTTAAAGGGATCCTGGAGTCATTACATGGCTATTAGAGTGCATTACGGCTTTGGGTGTAATAGAAACTCCTGCTGTTTGTCTCTGGTGGATGGAATCATTTCCAGGACCGTCCCCGTCCCAAAATGTACCTCAATTTCTGACTGTTAACAATAGGGGACAGCACTTCAGCCATGCCTCTTATTCTTGACAAGCTATTACCATAAGTTTCTGCATACTCTGTCTTTGTGAAATGGAAGGCTTCAAAGTAATGCTCTCCACAGGAGCGTGGAATCCCCTTATGTGTGCGCTTTGTTAAGACTGAGAATGTACTGCATATTCCACACTCTTGCCAATCTAATCATGTGACTCCCATATCTGTTTCTTTCTCTCTCACTCTCGCCCTCTCTCTCTCTCATTCTCTGTTTCTCCAGAATTGCAGTTCATTTCCATAATCCCATCTGCAATAGGAAATCTTTTTTCTTTAGAATGGTATTCATAGTCAAAACAGAAAATAGGGGGCTGAATTTATGAAAGGTCCCAGCTCTGTTACACCAGCAAAATGCTCACCGAGTCGGTCAAGTGAGGTGGTGTTTGAAGTCCCTTACTTTTATAATAAGATGTCTTGGATATGTAATGGGGCTCTTGGGACCCTTGTGATATACAGTATGTCCAATTTACTACTGTGAAGAAAAAGGAACCACGGTCTTCATTTATGGGGAAGCAGTATTGTGTAGATAAAGGTCAGTCAGACCTCTGTCTCACACTCTCTCTCAGTCTTGGCAATGGGTTTTGTTGATGAGAATTTTGTAGCTCCATCTTTTCCCAGGTGCTTCTCTGCACTCAGTCCAGTGTGGATCCACTGCCTGGCAGGGGTCCACGATGTGGTTCTCATCTGAACTTCAAGCACCTTATTAAATTCCCTGCCAGTGCCAACTTCATTTCTGCACTTTGAAATGGTTCACTTCCCATCACCTGCTCGGATGTGCCGTGGTGCCGGTGAGCGCTCAGCAGATTTTCGAGAACCCCTTCTCCCTGGCTGCTATTTCCTGCGCTCTTTTCAATTCAGATGAAAGAGAGATGGGTCCACAGATAGCTGTGTGTGGAGAGAAGCTCTATTCCGTCCTGATGAGCAGCAAATGTGAAGTCTTAAGAGACTGCAGCCCATTTAAGAAAAGTCCTTTTCTGCACTTACTCTAAGCTGCCTTTATGAACCTCTATATTTTGGTGGTTCATAACTATTTATGGTGGTTTAACTATTGCTTTCTTTGAAAGCCTTTAAATGGAATTTAATGCCTGGTTGTACCCAGCGTGCATTTTTTGTTTGTTATCTGGAGTGTCACCATTGAGGAGTGGGGAGCGGAGTTGTGTGGATTTTGCCTGAAACAGGATTTTTCTAGAAGATCTAAGTCAGATCATATGTGTATTTTCTGGCTCCAGGATTGCTCAGGTAGCACTGTTTCTTACACATCACATGTTAGAGTGCCATAACGCAATTGCTTGTTAGGAAAAATTCACTATTTGTTAATAGACAACTGCCAAACAACATGAAATCAATTCAATTTTTTGAAATATTGAAATATTATTGAAACATAAAAAAGTTGTGAGTAAAAATGAGTTAATCACAAATTAAATTTGTGGAAATTAATGACAGAGAGGGAGGATGTTAATGTGATTTGTAGTGTAGTTTTTAAAGGCCTGTTGAGAGAACATAAATTATTCTATTTCCATATGGAAGTAAAATTAAAGGCTGTTGAATACTAAACAATCTTATATTTTTTTACTAATGCATCACCCGCACAATTGTATGTAAATTGGGCAACATTTAATTTAATGCATGTTGTGCCCAGACATTAAAGCAATTTTGGTCAGCTTGATTTTAGTGATGAAAATGAGCTTTTTAATATTTTATGTGATTTTTACTTCCTTTACCCATATGGCTTTTTTTACAAAGGATCCCCAGCACAGCGTGAGAACGCCATTGCCCTCAAAAGCAGAATACTAATTAAACATAAGTGTGTGGGGCTGTGGGATCCCTAACTCTCTGCGTTCAAACCATCTGGACAGTAATTAGGCCACTGGACCCTAAGGTCCTTTAATAAAGCAATTTAGTGTCTCAGATGGGAAGTGGCCGGCCCTGATCACCACACCTGAACAGAGTCCTTTAGTTTTTCTCAACACTTACACCTTTCAAGCCCCACTTAAGGCTGAGCTGTGTTTATTAAATTGTTTTTAAAATTAGCAGATCCTGAATGGCAAAAGCATATGTGAGTTATCCTTGTAACTAGCAAAGAAACAAGGACCCTATAAGACACTGCTCTCAAGCTAAAACAAGCGTAACGTTACACAGTTTCCGCAAACAAGGGCCCCCAGGGCATCTTCTGTCCTCTGTGTATTGGTTTTTATGGTTGCATTTTGTGGCAGTGAGGGTCCCAGGCCAGGCAATTATGAGTTTCATACAGACAAGAGTTTCTTCTGACAATGGCAGAGATTTATATTTTTTTAGGAGAAGACCTGCAGACATTATTTCACTGTGTCATTTGAGGTTATTTTGACAGACTGTGACAAACACTTGTCATTACACGAACTGTGTTGAGTTTCCTGTGTTTCTGGGTTTCGAATTTGGCAGTATGGATGCACTACCAATATGTGAGGAGCTCACTTGACTCTATAGCTATAACAGTTTCCTGTATGAGGAGGTGGTAGGGAGGGTTACTGCCAAATCTAAGTGGAGCAAAATAAAATTACTGTGGAGGGATTTCTAAACAAAAGATGATTGACAGTGAAAACGTATTTATGGGTCATGGAAAGGTTCGTCTGCCAAACAATTACGAATAGCGGCTCTGTAACAAGAGGCTGATGTGGCGACAAAGCTGTAATGAATAAAGATTGATAGAAATAATAGCAAAGAGTCGAATGGCAGCAAAAATCTCATTCCCACTCATCTCATTGTGTTTCTCCTCCTTGGACTAGATACAATCTATCCCTTCTGTCAATGTTATCCATTTCATTTAAAAATCCATGATTTCCCTTGTTGCTAGCTGAAAGTTGTCGTTAAGTTCACTTCTAAGAAGACTGTATTGTATCAGATCCATCTAATGAAGGCAGTACAGAAGTCAATAGGTAAAGTAGGCATGGCTGCGCAGAGAGAAATCGCTAAGTGTCATGTGTAATGACTGAGATAGTGACTTTTAGAAGGCTTGTTAACAGACTTGTTTGTGGGGAAGCCCATTCTTCTATCTTATCTTTCAGCCCCAGACGCAACACCCACCTCGACACTTCACATGTGTCCCAATATATGTGACTCTAGGAGGCTGACTCTCAGCATGTGACCACATTAACAGTGCCGCCCACCAGCTGAGGGTTAAAGATGATTTCCTTTTGATACAGTTTTATATGGATTACACAGAGTGGCTTATGAGTGCTTAAAGGGACCATTCTCACAAGTTATATCCTTTATGTCATTACAAAAAGATTTTTTCCATAGACCATAGACCACAAAGGGACATTTTTATCTTAGTGTTGATACTGCTGTTTCGATACAATAAAAGTAAATGATGACCAGGTGCTGTTAAACTACAAAGTCACTGAAAAGCATAAAATACTGTAAAGTTTGGCATATATTATTTCAATCCCGATGTGACTTGTCTTTGTGAAACGTTGTACATTGTGTACTGTTTCTTACACAAAACGATTGTGTACCCACACAACAATTGCAGCAGAGCGCTTAAGGCATACTTTTTGGTTACCTGGTTACCATTCATTCTAATTGCATTAAAAAACTTGCTAAGCTTCTTTTGTGTTTTACAGAAGAAAATTGTCAGATTTGGAATGACTAGAGGGTGAGAAAATGACAGAATTTCATTTTGGGTAATCTCTTTACACTGAATAGTGCTGAATCTTTGTATGGTTCTTATGCACCATGGGTAAAATGAAGCCCTTAAAGCATTCTCAAGGAAATAATGAAAATATGTTTTTTAAAGCAGAGAATGTGCAATATTTAAGGACACTGACTGACATTACACAGATTTCTGGTTCATCATGTAATCAGTATATGGAAAACAAGCCCACTTCATATTTGACGGTATTGGTCTTGTTACTGTGAAACTGAAAAGGTTTACAGTCTATTCAGCACTTTTTAAACTTCCTGTTGTTTTGTATTGTATCTCATATTGGATTCATTGTTTTCTCTTTCACTCACCCGCTTACATAAAATATACAGAGATGTAAAAGTGGTTAAGAACCCAGAGGCAAGTAAAGGAATCAGGCAAAAAAATTATAATTATAAAAATATTTTAGGGTGATTTTTGAGCAAGAAAAGTGAGGAGGCTCAAGAAAGAGAAATAGAGACCTCAAAGAATTGCCCACAGAAAGCACAAAGAGATATCAAATCATATTCAGTGAGAGAAAATTGCTGTAAAATAACACAAATTATCACAAAATTATTCACACATAGACTCGCCAGCATTTTTGAGAGGGTATGACTTTTGATGATGCTATGGAGCTGTAGCATAATGGAACCCAACAGGGTCAATGTGATCCTTACTTCACACCACCAATTTTAAATATATTTATATACCAAGATGAAGACTACAAAATCATACAAGCATACAATACGTACAACACAAACAAAATCATTTTTCTCAGGAGTGTAACGTTGGTTACATTCACAGCGGTCCATTGAATTTGAATGCTGATTGCTTTAGATACCATTTCCAGTCATAATCACAGGCACACTGGTTGTCATGGTGCATTAACTTGGGAATATTGCCATATTGATCGAACAGTTACAAAGACAAGCATCAGCAATCGCAAGATTCAATCCATATTCTTCCATTCACATATGTTTTCATTTCCTTCCCCAAACTGTGGCATAATCAATAACTAATCAATCTGCTGGAGAGCAAATGGGACCTGGTTCCCTAAGGAGGTTCTTCCTGACCACCTAATAAGACAAATGTAAAATATGGAGAGGTATTGAAGGATCTCACGCATTCAGCATCTGATGGGTTCATTAACTCGTTGCTTATAAAGTACCAGAGAGAATTAGCCATAAATAGTTTATCTTAAGAGTCTCGGGCTCCCTGGGGACCGAGGGGTCAGCAAGGAAGACCTTAATTCAGGCTTATCACTGAGGTACTTCTTAAGCTGTGTTGTTGATGTTAATCTTGTCAAAAAGACAAAAGGGAATGGGGGACTTATCGTGAAGATTCTTGCCAGACAAACACAAATTATTTTTTTAACACTATTTTTTTTTATTTATGCATTTGGCAGATACTTTTATTCTAACTTACAGTAGTTTACAGTGTATTCCATTTATACATTTTATCAGTACCTGCATACCCTAGGAATCAAACCCTTGACCTTGCTGTTGCTAACAATATGTTATACCAGTAGAGCAACAGGAAAGATTCTTGCTGTAGCAGCTCTGGCAAAGAAGCTCATTGATACTGTACGTGTATCCTGACACCAAAACTCAGCACCTTAATTCTACAACTTATCTCAGTTATGCTAAATGCATCAACAAGCCAGTCATTGGTGAAACTGTATAGTACTGTTGATGTTTCTTGTCAATACAATGGAAACAGATGGAATATAAAATCTTGTTTGAATTGTAAACACTTACATCACTAACACTAGTGCAGATCTGATTTTATTAGCTTTAATACCCTGCTGTTCTAATTCACATTTTAAAGGTATAGTTCATCCCAAAATGCAAATTCTGTCATTATTTACTCTAGTCGTTTAACCCTGTATGACTGTAAATAACGCTAAAGTGTTCTGGGTGTAGTGTATGAATGGATTTCAAAGTGTTTTTGTGATTAGCTCAAGCAATGCAGATTTAACAAATGAAAACAGACTTCTGTGACAGCCCATTATACTGTATGATACTGCACCAGTTCAGCCAAGTTGATTATCCCAGTAACCCTCATTAGCAAAAATACAGCAATCTTTCTGCTGTAACATATCAACCGCAAACACAATTATGCAGAAGAATCGCATGAGATGTCATTAGAGAGTCAAAGATCCATTTGTAGTTGTCATCTCAGCACTGAAATCCCTGCTCAGGACGATGTGTCCCATTGAGTTCCCAAATACATATTATGAGCCTGTATCAGCAGCCATTTTCTAAAGCTGCAGAACTCCGTCCTCATATTAATGCAGAAAATCTAATTATTTACTCTCCACAAATATCTAAGCTTACTGATACAATTAATATCTATTATTCATGGATCATTAAAAAGCAGCTGTCTCCTGGATATGATGGACTATAATTGAATACGTTTAACATAACTTTTTTGACCGTTAATGGCTTTCAAATGAAATGCTAATCTCTGCTCGAGTGATTGATATGCAGAGAGAGTGTTTTATTACCAGCAACACGCAACAAAAAGAATGCCTCATACTCCAGGCTAAAATTTGATTGGCTAAAATTTGTCAGTGAAACAAATATTAAAACAGTTAAACAAAAATGGATGAAAAGTATTGCATTGATTACAGGTTAAAGGTTACCTTTTTATTGGCTGTTCGGTCTTTTTTGGCATGGGGGTTGGAAAAATAAGAGGAGGAGAGGGGAGGAGAGACATAAGAGAGAAGTCTTAGCAGATGAAGGACCAGCCCATGTTTAAACTGGATTTCAACTGGGATTATGAAGAGCTTGTCAAAGGATCTTTTTGGGCGGGATGAAGAAACGTAAAAGCTGGTACGCTGCTTTGTTTATTTAATTATGAGCTCCTTTGAATATTTGCACTTCATATAGCCATGATAATAATGCTGGATAAGGTTGGACATCTCTCGCTGTTTCTCATTTTAGATTTAAGTAATGGACATGGGTGGGGAAGAGAGAGATGTGGTGGGTTCATTGTTTTGGGAGTTCCACCTTTAGGAACATCATTCATGAGACACCATTATGCTTTAATGCTTGATGCCTTGAGTTCCTATCGTGTGACTGCCAACATTATTTTTGTAGTTCCCTTCTGAAATGTAATTGCATACCCTATGAGAGCATGAATCATCCACTTTACATGCTGTCTGTGTAATTTAGATGCGTTTTGAAAGCAGAGAAGACAGGCCTCTTACATGTGTATGAATCTATTTATTTAGTGGGAAGGTGGGCATGTATCCGAATCTAATGTTCCAAAATCTAAGGCCTGTTTCACACTGCATGCATAAGCAGCAGGCTCGCAACAGCATGCTCACATTGTTTGCATTTCTGCTGTATCTGGATGCAGAAAATGATGATTACTAGATTTCTATAATGATTTTGTTTTATTACTGCCCCAAATTATTAAATGGTTAGGCTGGCTTTGATAATCATTACAAAATTGATCATTGCCACGAATGATTTATATGAGAAAAGCACCTTTTAATTGAATTAGTTGACATGAAATGGAAACCAAACCCCAAAAGTCTAACCACAAAATGCTTAAATCACCTTTATCCGTACTGGAAAGAAAGTGCTGTTTGTGTATCTGCCACTGCATGTGTTTACAGCTGTCCTTAGCATGCTTTGCACAATGAAAAACACAGCCATGCTGCTAAAGTTGGGAGTATATCAGCTTAACCTGTTAACACAGGCCCTAAAATATATGCTTCCATGTATTGAAACAGGACAGAACTCATTCACATTAGATTTGTGCCATTTTGTTTACAGCAATAAGGAGGTTGTTAGTTTCCTGTGGTGATCACACACCCCTCATATATTCCAGATATAGACTGGTCCACATTCATGACTAAACCTCTTCAGCAATGAGTGTGCACACAGTGACCTGATAACACATACAGCCTCCTACGCAGGCCCAGTTTCTCCAGGACCACACAGGCTGTATTCATGATTGGTGCTGCTTCCTGCTGGTACTCCAAATGTGTTCACACTGAGCACAGAAGGTATCTGTTTCCACTCTGCTTTTAGATTTTCGGAAGAATCGGATGTGAATGATTTCCTTACTGTCTATAATTTACAAACAACTTCAGTCATCTCACTTAGTTTATGTGAGAGGAGCAATTTCCTGTATCTTCAGTACTGCTTCCTGTATGTTGTAGATGCTGCCTCTGAAGTAGCATTGAAAGACCTTAAATGTTCACTTAGAAGAGACCCTCAACTTCATATTGTACAAGCACAGTGTTTGTGTTGGTGGACGAGAGCTGGCTGTGTCTAGCTTTCAAGTCTTTCTCTCTCTCTCTATCTCTCTGTCTATTTTTGTCTCTTCCTCCCTCCCACAGCTCAGCTGCTGTTGTGTGTTTATCCTTTATAACAGCATTTTATGTAGCACATTAACTTGATGAATTATATTAACTTGAGCAACCGTGAGGAAAATATGCTTGTGACTATATCATTTTGAATGGTGGTCGAAAGGCATCCAGGGTCCATTAATTCTCATTGTTAAAGACTTCCTAAAGAGGCGAACCTGCAAACGTGCTTTAGTCTGCTCCAGAGTCTCGCAGCAGGGCTCGGTGTGTTCCCTATGGTGAGAAAAAGTTTGCACATAAATGATGAACCTCCATTGTAAATAGGTTCAATAGTCTCCTCCACATCAAATAGATTTATACAACCCACACGGAGGCTAAAACAGTTCTTAGTTGAGAATGTTCAAGAGACTTTGGAGCCGTGTGTGCTGAAACAGAATGAAGGAACATGTTCTGTTTTATAACTGCCGTTCATACATCTGGTATCAGCAAAGTAGTTTTATGTTGGATCGGTTCCATGTAACCTAAATTCCCGACACAGGTGTCAGTGTAATTGAGGACACTGTCTCACTTTACCTCAGAACTAAATAAACACGATTTTCTTGGTGTTAGACAAGGCTGTCAACATGTAATGTTGCCGTGGGTCATGAGGGGCCCCACAAAGTTCTAATAACCCTAAAAATAGTAATAAAAAGCAAGGATTTGTGGTTTTACAGCGTTTTTACTTTACTGAGTAATACAGCTCTGCGCTGCCTCCAGATTCTGTGTACTAATAAAGATTTGGTGCCGGGCCCCATGAATTCACGTAATGGCCATATACAGAGGCAATAAAAGAAAAAAGAGGAAATATTAAGAACAGAAAAAGTTAATCCCACTCAAAAATAAAGAAAAATCTGTCATTATTTATGTTGTTGTTTGGTTCTCAGAAAAAAATATATCTAGTGAATAGGTTTTGGATGATATACGGCCAAATAAATAATTATAGAATTTTTAGTGTATGCTTGAAATAATAGTTTCACAGGCCCTGGGTTAAACCAAAGTAAAACTCACTTTACTTAGAACAAAAGCACCAATTACTGAAGTAAAACACTTTTTGCAGGGTTCACTGAACCAGATAGACAGAAAGAGAAAGAAAGTGAGTACTTTCTACTGAGCACACCAGTACACTTTGGGTCTCACTCTACCTCTAGGCTGCACTCTTAACAAAAAGGTTATTGGTGAAAGGAACAAGAGAAGCCGCTCTCTGTGTTTATTGCTTTATCACTAATTAACACAGTCTCTGTCCTGCTGATGAGCTCTCTGTGAAGCGTATGGCTGGTCGCTGCATAAATAGTGAGGTTTTCAAATTCTGCCTTTGATTCTCACAGTGAGAGATGTTGATCCCGTCCACTCTCTCTGCGGGGGACGAGCGATTGTGCTTCCGCAGTAGTAAGGCCCCTCACACGGGGTCGTAAAAAACTGTAAATTGTTCTTCAAGGCTTTTTGTTACTCACCATGAAATCCATCCCTTAAAACCGATAAATAAATCAAGCTCCAGGTCAGAGGCAGTTCTTTGAAAGGGAAGTCATCAAAACTGAAACAATTTACCATCCAACAAATAGATTAAGGAATGAATAGACTGTTCAGACTGTTAAACAATTACTGTGTGAACAATGTATGAATGTTTTTTT
>JAZGTJ010007794.1:4163-22155 GCA_036877575.1 Botia almorhae | reverse complement strand
GGTGTTTGACGGCTACCCCATGCCTCGGGTCGACGAGCTCCTCGACCGCCTGGGGAGGGCCCGGTATATCACCACCCTGGACCTTACCAAGGGGTACTGGCATGTGCCCCTAACCCCATCGGCCAGGGCCAAGACCGCCTTCTCTTCCCCCAGCGGCCATTGGCAGTACCGGACCCTCCCCTTTGGCCTCCACGGGGCCCTCGCAACGTTCCAGAGAATGATGGACATCCTGCTGCGGCCCCACCAGAGTTACGCGGCCGCATATCTGGACGACATGGTGGTCCACTCCGAGGCATGGGAGGACCATCTGGACCATCTGCGGAGGGTGCTCTTGGAGCTCCGGCGGGCCGGGCTAACCGCCAACCCCCGGAAATGTCACCTGGCGCTGTCGGAGGCGAAGTACCTGGGCTATCAAGTTGGCCGGGGTCTCATCCGGCCCCAGGATGACAAGGTGAACACCATATACCAGGCCCCCAGCCGACGACCAAGACCCAGGTACGCGCCTTCCTGGGGTTGGCCAGATACTACCGGTGCTTCATCCCCGACTTCTCCTCGTTAGCCGCCCCCCTGACAGACCTGACCAGGAAGGGGCAGCCGAGAGGGTGGTCTGGAGCCCCGCACTGGAAGAGGCCTTCGGCCGGATCAAGGCCGCCCTCATCTCCTCCCCCGTTCTGCGCGCCCCGGATTTCAGCTGCCCCTTTCTGCGGCAAACGGATGCCTCCGACATCGGACTGGGGGCGGTCCTGTCCCAGGTCCAGGACGGTGAGGAGCATCCCATTACCTATATAAGCAGGAAGCTCGGCCTCGCCAGCCTCACCAGCCACACCGGCGGCCACACTCACGCACATCACCACTGTTTGTATAATTAAACACGCCCCCCGGGGATCTTTTTCACAGCTTACCGTGTCGTGTGATTTCTCACCCGTGACAATATATATTATGTTTAAATTATGTAGCCCTTGTATGTCTGATGTTCAGTGTTTGTCTTATGTAGCACCTGAGTCTGGAGAAACATTGTTTTGTTTCACTATGTACTTGTATATGGTTGAAACGACAATAAACTCCACTTGTGTGTGCTACCCTTTGGGTATGTCCATATGTTGTATCTACCACCTATTATTATAGGATGTGGTCTCCGTATGTGTTCCCCCCATCAGCTAAAGGGGGGGCACTGTCCCAGCTTTGTCCACCACACTGCTTTTGCACCGCTGGGGCTGACCATCTGCGACTCAGCACAATATTAGCCGGCTTGTATACCCAGATATTCGGGGCAGAGACTGGCACGCAAATTACACTCGCCAATTTTATTGGCCTTTTATATAAAAGATCGCAGGCGATTGGGCTCCCAGGAACGAACCCCAAGTGTCCCACTCATTGACACAACGTCTTGTTCCCTCTATCAGAGAACAAGGGTTACATACGTAACAGAGACTTTTTCCTCCTGATTACTTTGCTCATGCTGATTCGAATGCATCCTATGACCCTATGTCACTTTCCTTGAAATTTTTTTAAATTTAAAAGTTTTTTAAACATAAGCATGACATGAGGGTACATGCACAGTTTCATCACAGCACCACCTACAAAATCATGCAACATTTGAGACAGACAAAATTCTGATATGTAAGATCTAATGCTAAACAACTTTGCCTCTAGAACCACTATCTTTAAATATTTGAGAATATTATAAGAATCTACTTTTGCGGACTAGTTCTAGTTTTTTCACTCACATCAATTAAACCATTGCAGTTCAATTCTCTGGAATCTGTAAAAACTTGAACTTTAAAATTTGGAATGCTGTAACAGGGTCATTTAGAAAATGAGGGTGACAAAGTGTACCAAGAATTTAATGAAAATTGTCATTTTCATCTCTGTCCAAGGCACTTACAGGCTTTTTAAATAATACATATTTACGTTTATTCATTTAGCAGATGCTTTTATCCAAAGCGACTTACAAGCGACGAGAGCATTAAACATTTTGTCCTAAGAACCAACAAGCCGAGTCTACAAGCTACATTTACAAGTGGATATTGTATTCTGTTTACTGAAGACAGGATGAACAGAAGTTTTTTTGTAGAAAAGAGAGTTACAGCATTATGGATTGGTCAGGTGTCTGCGAAACAGGTGTGTTTTGAGTTGTTTTTTGAAGGTTGTTATGGTCTCAGCAGCTCGGGTGGAGACTGGGATTTCATTCCACCACAAAGGAACAGAGTAGGTGAAACTTTTAGAGCGTGATCTGGTACCTCGTTGTGGGGGAATGATTAGACGTTGCTTATTAACTGACCGTAGCTGGCAAGAGGGGACATATGTCTGGAGGAGTGACTTGAGGTAGGGGGGAGAGTTTCCGGTGACTGTCCTAAAGGCAAGTGTCAAAGGTTTAAATTGGATGCATGCAGCTACAGGTAACCAGTGGAGTAAGGTCAGTAGGGGTGTGATATGGGCTCTTTTAGGTTGATTGTAGACCAGACGTGCTGCAGCATTCTGAATAATTTGCAGGGGTTTAGTTGCATTAACTGAAAGGCAAGCCAGAAGGGAATTGCAGTAGTCCAGCCTTGATATTACCAGTGCTTGGACAACTGTGTTGTGTGCTCAAACAGGAAAGGTCTGATTTTGCTGATTTTTGTTGTAGGGCACATACCCGCATGACCGAGAGATAGTTGCAATGTGTGAGGTGAATTTCAGCTGGTCATTGAACACCACCCCAAGGTTTCTAATAGACCGAGTAGGTGTAAGAGTGGATAGAGCAAGTTGAACTGTGAAGTTGTATTGAAGTGAGGGGTTGGCCAGGATTACTGAACCAGCTGGTGGCCAGGTTGTAGAGTAGGGATAACAAGATCTGGTGGTTCACTGTGTAAAAAACCTGGCCAGGTGCTCACAGGCGGTGCAGAGACCGTAAACAAAGGCGGGGCTAACACCGCACCGGCTTTCTCTACCCAGCATTTTTCTCGCTAATGTGCGGTCTCTGGTGAACAAAATGGATGAGTTCGACTCCGGATTATTATTAACAAAAGACTTATGGACTGTAACGTCATGATATTCACAGAAACATGGCTACACAGCGGTATACCCAACAATGCTATCGAGCTAGTCGGACATCACACTCTCCGGGCGGACAGAACAGCAGATGATACCGGTAAGACAAGAGGCGGACGCTTGTGCATTTATGTGAATAAGACTTGGTGTATGAACTCTGTCAATGTTGGAAGACACTGCTCAGCTGACCTAGAGTTTTTCATGGTCAAGTGTAGACCGTTCTATCTGCCGAGAGAGTTCACCTCCACGATTACAACAGTTGCATATATTTCACCGGATGCTAATGCTAAGCTTGCTATGAACGATCTCCATGCAGCCATTAACAAACAACAAACTGCACACCCCAAGGCTGCATTCATTGTAGCGGGTGACTTCAACCATTCCAATTTAAAGATGACACTGCCTAAATTTTATCAACATGTTTCATGTCACACCAGAGGAGATAAAACCTTGGATCATGTCTATACAATCATTGCTGGAGCCTACACGGCAACCCCCCTCCCCCACCTGGGACAGTTTGACTACCTTTCTTTGTTTCTCACCCCCAAGTACACACCACTCATCAATCGTGTGAAGCCATCAGTAAAGACCATCAAAGTGTGGCCGGTGCGGGCAGATTCTGTACTCCAGAACAGGTTCAAAGACACAGAATGGAAGATGTTTTCCTCTCAGGCTACCTATGGCTCTCACATAAACATTGGCGTGTATACGCACTCAGTACTGGAACATATCAACACCACAATTGACAGTGTTACCACAGAGAAAAAGATCATCTCATACCCAAATCAGAAGCCATGGATGAACAAGGTGCGGCTTCTGCTAAAGGCACGTAACAATGCCTTTAGATCAGGTGACGCACAGGCCTACAGTACGTCCAGGGCAGACTTGAAGAGGGGCATCAAGAAAGCAAAGCACAGCTACAAGCTGAAGGTGGAGGAACACTTTGTTAACTCCGACCCCCGACGCATGTGGCAGGGCATACAGGTCATTTCTGACTACAAACCCAGCAACTCCACACAGACAGCCATGAATGTGTCCTTCCTCAATGAGCTAAATGACTTTTATGCTCGTTTTGACAAGGACATCAAGGAAAAGACTGCTAAAACTCTACTCTCTGTAGATCTACACAGCTTACCATTCACCCCCACAGACGTCCATAACGCACTGAGCCACATCAACACCCATAAGGCTGCTGGTCCTGACGGCATGCCTGGACGTGTTCTTAAGAGCATGTCCTGAGCAGCTCACAGTTGTCTTTACAGACATCTTCAACCTGTCCCTTGCCAAGGCAACAGTACCAGCGAGCTTCAAGACCACCTCCATAGTCCCAGTGCCAAAACATTCATCACCAACGTGCCTTAACGACTACCGCCCTGTTGCACTCACACCTATAGTCATGAAGTGCTTCGAGCGACATGTCCTGGCACACCTCAAAAAATGCCTGCCGCCCACACTGGATCCTCACCAATTTGCTTACAGAAGCAATAGGAGTGCAGAAGATGCTGTATCCATGGCGCTGCACTATGTACTCTCACACCTAGACAACAAAAACACATATGCAAGAACGCTGTTTATTGACTTCAGCTCTGCATTCAATACAGTCATTCCCTCCATGCTGATCACCAAACTAGAGGATCATGGAATCAATAACTCCATCTGTAACTGGATCATGGACTTTCTAGACCAAGAGACCCCAGCATGTTAGGTCAGGGCACAATCGCTCCACCACCATCAAACCCAGCACTGGCGTTCCACAGGGCGGTGTGCTAAGCCAGTTCCTCTACTCCCTTTTCACCCACGACTGCAGGCCTATGTATGGATCCAACTCCATCAAGTTTGCAGACGACACCACGGTGATCGACTCATCAGAGACAACGATGAGTCTGACTACAGGGAAGAGGTAAAGCACCTAGCTGCATGGTGCGCCAAAAACAACCTGCTCCTGAACACAAATAAAACTAAGGAGATTATTGAGGACTTTAGGAAGGAGAAAGGTGTCACTCATGACCCCATCTGCATCAATGGCATGGCTGTTGAATGTGTCTCCAGCTTCAAATTCCTGGGGACCCACATCTCTGAGAACCTGTCCTGGTCAAACAACACCCACAGCCTGGTCAAGAAGGCCCATTAGCGCCTCTTCTTCTTGAGGACACTGAAGAACAAGGCAGGACGCAACAAGGCATAGTGTACGGCATAATAGCAGATGCTCCGCCGGGTCACCGCAGAGGACAAGCGGGATTGGGACCTCATGATCCCCTACGTTCTCTTCGGCATCCGAGAGGTACGCCAGGCCTCGACCAGCTTCACCCCCTTTGAGCTCCTGTTCGGCCGCCAACCTCGAGGACTCCTCGACGTCGCACAGGACGCTTGGGAGCAGCAGCCTGCACCCCACCGTACGGTGGTCGAGCACGTGAAGCTGATGAGTGAGCGGATCAACCGGGTCATGCTGTTAGTCCGGGAACACCTCTCCAAGGCGCAGCAGGCCCAACAACGCCATTACAATCGGCCGGCTCAGCCACGGGAATTCCAGGCGGGAGACCGCGTGATGGTCCTCGTCCCCACGTCCGCCTGTAAGTTCCTCGCTTCATGGCAGGGCCCATACACCGTGGTCGAGAATGTCGGGCCGGTCACCTACCGCCTGCGGCAACCGGGCAGGAAACGGCCCGAGCAACTCTACCACATCAACCTCCTGAAGAAGTGGAACGGGACCTGGGACCAGCTCGCCGCCCTCAGTCTCACCGAGCCCGTGGTGGTGGACGTCGACCCCCACTTGTCGGCAGCCCAGAAAGCCTAGCTGCAACACCTGGTCGGTCAGTTCACGGATGTGTTCTCCTTCCAGCCTGGGCAGACCAACGTCATCCAGCACGACATCACGACTGGCCCTCGAGTGATCGTCAGGCAACGGCCCTACCGAGTCCCAGAGGCTCGTCGGCGTGCTATTGAGGAGGAGGTCCAACAGATGTTGAAGCTGGGGATCATCGAGCCATCTCGCAGCCCGTGGTCCAGCCCCATCGTGATGGTCCCCAAGCCAGATGGCACCCTCTGCTACTGTAACGACTTCCGCCACCTGAACAAGGTCTCGGAGTTTGACGGCTACCCCATGCCTCGGGACGACGAACTTCTGGACCGACTGGGGAGGGCCCGATATATCTCTACCCTGGACCCTACCAAGGGATACTGGCAAGTACCCCTAACACAGTTGGCCAAAACTGCCTTCTTCTCCAGCGGCCATTGGCAGTATCGGACCCTCCCCTTCGGCCTCCACGGGGCCCCCGCGACGTTCCAGAGGATGATGGACATCCTCCTGCGGCCCCACCAGAGCTATGCGGCCGCTTATCTGGACAATGCATTTCGTTACCCTGTATTCATACATGTATAATGACAATAAAGTTGAATCTAATCTAATCTAATCTAATCTATATAGACCATGCTTTATTCTTGAGTGGATCCCCTGTTCCAGCTGGAGTATCTGAGGCGGACACTTCCTCAACAAGCTCTGGTGGTCACGGAGCTTGGTCAACCTTTTCCAGATTGCCTTACACTGAGAATTACAAGCCCAGTGTTTACTCCAGAACCTCTCCACAACATGGCTGTCACTCCAGAGTCTCCAGCTATCAGAGCTGCCACGACAGAGCCTCCAAACATCATGGAAGTCAAGGCACTGTCTTAAGCCATTAAAGACACCACTCCAGTGTTCCTGGTCATTGTGAGTGTCACATTTAAAGACATCCGGATGTTTCAAAGGTTTTTGAGCAGTACATTAACAGCAACCATGTAAACTTGAATCAAAATAGTTGTTTACCTGAATCCTGAATACTTGCCCTACAAAACATATGTCTCCAATGTAATTTTTGTCTATAATTTTCTGAAAAATACACTTTTTTGAACTCCTACGACGTTTGTCCATTTTTTTTAACCTTGGCAAGTGTTATAAAAAGAGCCTTCTGCAAAAAAGTTATCAAAAGAATTTTGATCTGTTATATCTTTTAGCAGATATAAGGGTAATGAAATCTGTAGGTGTGGCCCATTTTCACTAATTGGTTAATATCTTCTGGATAAAGCAAGTCCAAGCTTAACGAAACATGGTACATGTAGTCATAAGGACATTCTATGGATGCATCACAAATGTTGTCATATTTTTCCTATGGGGGCACTACAACAAAAAAATCATTAATGATACTGTCTAAAACTGTGTACATGTTCCACATTTTTGAAAATTGGTCACACAGTGGCACTATAATAAGCAATTTTATGTTTTTGCACATTTAAGTTTTTGCTAATAACGCTGCAATCGTGTTTGATAAAATCAAACATTTTGCTTCTTCAGAATTCTTGCTTTAAGCCTTAGTAGTGTATCTCATTTTTATGTCTAATGATCAAATTTTTCCACAGTTGACCTTTTTAAAGAAATTACTTTTTCAAACTTACCAGCCTGTTCATCCAATTTGCATGAAACTTTACATGCATAATCCACAAACCTTTATGACAAATAGTTATCAAAATAATGTTGAGTTGATTAGTTTAGCAGAAATGCTTTTTTTTATTTCTTGGGCGTTGTCCATTATGGCTAAAATGCCTTGTGTAAACAAAAGTTTAGGTTCGCAAACTTTTCCCATGTGGAAAACAACACATTCTGACCTAACATGCAAATGCAGGCATTATTGCCGAAATGTGAATGACCAGCATTTTTTTAAATGATTAATAATTTCAACTCCCAGATGAAGGCTGTAGTTTCTTATTTTGTTCACACAGCGCAGACTAAAGAGTAACAGGATAACAAAACATTTTAAGTTCAACATTGCCATCAGTGTTTTAATCAGAAATATAGAAATTAATTTGTGGAACCATTACACACTGACAATGTTTTCTGAGTTTTATAGTAAGTTAAATAAGATAAGATAAATGTCTAATTACAGTAAATATAAAGCATTATGCCTAAACAATTTTATCAAATCTCATCACTGGCCTCTTTTTTCCAAACCTGCTTGAAATTTGAATTGTAGCTATACTTGAATAATAGGAAATTAATCATGGCCTTCATAAGAATGTTCTCTATCTACACTATGTACTGCAGTGCAAGGAATAAGGTCAGTTTGTAACCAAATAAATTACTTTAGCCCTAACCATAGGCACTCATAATGCTTATCCAGCAATCATTGCACTAGATCAATGCATGAAGCAGCACATTTTCTAATTAAATTATTTTTATTTTTTATTTTCTAATTAATTGGGCCATTCATGTTGCTAGTTTTGATCATATTGCCTTTCCTATCAAAATAAAATATTGATAACGGTGCACTGCAGCGTTGTCAGTCCTCCACTCAGATCATGTGAGTGTTCGATTGAAGCAACTGCGTCATCCCCATCACATTTGGTTCCCTCTCAGCTCAAGATCTTCAAAGAGGCCGATAGCTTAGTTTGTCCCTAATGAGAAAGCACAGTGCAACACCTCAAAGCTTGAATCTGCCTGAGGATCTCATCTAACAGCATGCTCGCCTGTAATGGAACAAATAATGGAGGTGTAAAAAAAATGCCTGTTTGCCTTTCATCTCAGCACAGTGGGAATATTCTCAGACTCCTCTATGACGGGAGTGTTTTTATATTTATGTGTTATTCTTATTCCTCTATGTCTTTTTTCTGCTCTTGCTCCATCCATGCCCACATGGTTGCAAAATAGGTTTAAATAAAAAAAACATGCATAGAAAAACATTACTGATCAAAATAGCACATTGTACATGACAGTGTGGCACGCTTTGTGTAGGATCATCCACATATTATGTTCAAAAGTGCTACACGCAAACAACAATAGTCTCATGTGGAATCCACACCATGTGTTTTTGAGATATCCAGCCCAGCATCCTAATTTTCACGTTTCACTCTTGGCATTTTAGTAAGTCTCCCCATTATAGTCTTACTACCCCATAGAGTTATGAAGCACCATAATAACTCTGTCACACTGATCATTTATTAGACAAGGCACTTTAAAACCCTCAGGACTCAGCGGCAAATGGAATTTCCCTAGCCTCCCCCCTCACAACAAGATAACACTGGTAAATAAGCCCCTCCTCCCCATTTCCAGTGTGAACAAAAATACAGGTTATTGAGCTTTAGGAAATGCTAAATCAGCCACAAGTCAGATGGTGCTGAGTGAGGTAAATGGAGGCAAAAAAAAGGCTTGTGGAATGTTGTCATGGGCTCAGAAAAGCAAGAGGTCTTGTGCTTGGCTTATTTCTTTAATATATTTTTCCTTTTGTTAGCTGCATAGATTTGGCAGGGATTGAAAAAGGCTGCCATAAACATCAGGTACTACATTCAATAAGTCTTTTATGGGGCAAGAGTAGCAGAAAGTTAAACCTTTTAATCTGAAACATTCCCGGCAATACAGTTTTAAAGCAACGTGTCTGGCTCTATTAATGGTCACTTAACATGTATTACAGACACAGAACATTTTTTTGCGCAAAGCACACAACTGAAAAGCAAAGCAACTGCTGATTTTATTTTTGGAAACATGTCTTTTCCAAGTTCAGTGACCATAGCTGTCAAGGGTGATACTTTATTTTATGGTGTCCTTGTTACAGTGCAATTATACATTAAAGTTATATTATTATTACTGAACAATATTAACATGTGCTTACTTTATGATTAGGTTTAGGCATAGTTACATGTAGTTTTGTATTTAATGTAAATTTACTAGGATATTGGAGAGCACCGAGACCAAATACAGAGTCTGTAGTCCCTATCCAGACCAGATGGTAAATGTGATTGAGGATGTGCTTTTTTTATACAGTGACGATGGGTGGTGTTAATGAGGGACAGGTGCAGAGGAATCCAGAAGGAGTTTGTTGAGTGGGAGTGAAGGTGAAGCCTGGTGAATCTGTGACAGTCAAGTTATTAAATTAGTTGAGCAGTAGTGCACTTTATTTAGAGTCTGCTGGAACCATACAGTAGATATGTATAAGGATTAAAACAATTACATGATCTTTTAGTTGTGAAAACATTTAGAAAAGATATAACATTCCTTTAAAGATAAATACTGCCATAATACTGTATCTAAAACCCCAGGCATTACTGATGTGGAGTTTGAGTCAACAGAGCCAGATTAAAGGCCATAGTGAGCACAGAATACAGTTTGCAGTGCTTACCAAATTTAATGACAGTAAAAAAATTCACACAGTAAACAGACGTTGATGTAGTCTGTAATTTGCTACTGATAAGACTGTGAGATGCCGGCATTGTTACTGTTGTCATGGTGATTAACTTATTGGATAAGATAGTGAAAGGAAAGCAAAAGGCAGGAGGCTCGGACTCAAATACAAGCATTAGATTCTCTGAATCAGAGAAAGAATCGTTTTTATATCTTTCGTAACAATACGAAGGTTTCATAACAATATCGTTATATCGTTTTTATATCGTTATATCGTTTATATAATTTAATGCAATAATGCATTAAAGTATCTAATTTTAAGTGGCTATCAAAGGACAAATATGCTTTTTGTCTACATTATGTAATTATAGACATCTAAATGATAAAGCTAACCAGCCAAAGCCTAAAAGCTTGATGCATTTCTTGAATGTTTGGCAGATAAATGTAAATAATGTGTTTCATCAGGATGTGCTGAGATGGTGGTGGTAATAGGTCAAAGGGCACTGGGGTAAACATTATTCATCTTATTATCTTTCCCTAATACTCACAAAATCCCCCAAGCTTAACCACTAGCATAACTATACAGTATATTTTTATACTGCTACAGTGATCCTGGTTAAGGAAAATGACTATAAACAGTTTACTTATATGACCTATAAACAGTTTGAGTTTACATGTGTGTTTGCATTAATATGCCTGTTGGACCTGTTTATGTTATATAGTTTCATCTTGCTAATGCATGCCAAAAAATGGGCACAGACAAAAGACTTTAGGGAGCAGTCCAAGAATGCATGCTGGCGGATTAGATTTCTCCTGCAGGTGTCCCTCTCCTTTTCTGTAATACAAACATTTAAACTAACTGGTGGTGCACACTCCATGACCAAGCATTTTGCTTCATGTGGCATGCATTAATATTTAAAACATCTATTGGAACCAGATTGTAATTACAAGTTGCATATACAAGCATTACCGCTATAAGGGTGGTTTACCAGGGTATTTCTATGCAGTTAGTAAGTTGTTTTGAGTGTATTTTAGCATTACTATGTGGTTGCTAGGGTACTCTGGGTGGTTGCAAGGGTATGGGTAAGTGGTGGTTTGGAACCATTTTATTGTTTGTCAGGCAAAAATCGAAGTATAGCACACCTCTTCACAACAATTCCTCAACAGTGTTAATAATTGTATGTGTGGTCATAAGTCTGCAGTAAAAATTCTGTCTGACTCACTGTTGCAACACGTAGGCAGATTACATAACGACAGAGAAGCATTTTACTTGCAGCATGTTATTTTTCCTTGTCTGTATGTTTTAAATGTACTCCCTGGTACATTTAAGAACTAGAATTAATTTTTACCCTAAAACAATAATGTGGCTGCTGCTGTTTATGTGTAGGTTGTGATTAAAGTTAATGTTAATGGGTGGCATAATTACCTGTAGATAAAGCTCTATTCTGTATTAATAATATTCTATTATTTGATCATGTCATAATGATTACAATTCAATGGCTTTTATTTCAGTTTGCATGTGTTGTTTTGTTTCAACTTTTGCATATTGTGCTACTGCTATATTACAGAGAGAGACATAGAAAGAGAGAGAAAGAAAGAGAAAGAGAGAGAGAGAGAAAGAGAGAGAGAGAGAGAGAGAGATGCTTCCTGGCTTAGCCTGGACTATTTGCTGTGAGGCAACGGTGCTACACACTGAACCCCTGTACCTACTGTACATATATACATGTGCATGTTTGTGATTATTTACTGTCAAACACTGTTTCCTAAAATATGTACTATACATTCTAAATGTGATACAGCCTAACAAAAAGGAAATATAATTATTTAAATGATACAGCCTAACAAAAAAAAACTAGAGTGATTAGTGGTAAAGTTATTTTCTATATATTCAAAGGGCCATTTTATACCTCTAGCTCATCTGCAGGCCGATTGCCTAGACAAAACCTTTAGACTCCTTTAGACAAGAAAAAGGGCATTTCCACTCAGCATCACTGCCTCCAGATTACCACAGCCAATGTCACATCTGCAAACTGTAAAGCAAGTAAACGGTGAGCAAGTTGATGTGTCCCAGGGCATCCGCTACATAAGCCAAATCATACAGACCGACGCACACAGACAACAGTGAGGCTGCACACCACAGCATGAAAAGGTTACTCTAAGAATAGCTCCAGTCCCAAAAAGGAAGTGTACATAGTGTGTTAATTAATATGTTGCACATTTAAATAATTGCTGAGAACACCCCCCCAAAAAAATAAAAAAAGATAATTTACATTATTGTTGCAGACAAAAGCATTGATATACTAAATACACAATGCATAAAGTTGCATTTTTCAGTTGTGCATCAGCATTTCAGGAAATTTATGTACAGCTCACACATATATGTATATACATATACATGTGTGTGCATTTGTGTATGAGTAGATTCTATGCAGTTTTGCACAAACTGCTGACTGCCTCCACAAGCCAATCACTGTTTTAGTGAGAATCTCAAAATGTTTATGACACCAACCACATCCAGCTTTCGCTTCTCCTCACTAGCTGTTACTGTCTTTTGATCTCTGGTTTTATTTTTGTCACATTCTCTTTTTCACTTTTTTCAGCTGCACACTTTCCTTGTTCTGCTCCTCCCTTCCTCTGATCTGCATGGTGCCAGATGGGAGTACACGTCAGTGGACCCCCGGCTGTAATATATATAGGTTACAGTTTCATTACAGATTGGCAGTCATAGGGATCACATGCTTTATTATCACCTTCCTTGATTTTCTGTTTATTGACGTATTAATGCCTTTTTCATTTTCTTTCATTGTGCCTATGTTGCATCCATGAAACCCCTACTAACTTGTAAAAGAAGGTTAAATAAATAATAGAAACAGAGTATACTAGATTTACTAGATAATGTGGAGTGAGGGGCTGTAGAACTGCAATTATTTATTTGATGCTTGAAATTAAAGAAAGATGTTTAGTAATGTCATTAGATGTGATGTGACCATAAGCCAGAATAAATAGGCTTTCTTTTTCTCTCTCATTTTCTTTTCTCTCTCTCTCTCGCTTTCTCGTCTCTCTCTGATGCGTGGCTCTGAACTCTGCCTTTGTTCTGGCTCAACTCAACAAATCATGTATTTCATTTAATTTTGTTGTTATTACATCGGTATGAATAAATAAAATATTTTGACTAACTATACTCACCTTTGATGTGTATCTAAATTGACATGCTTGTAATTGTCAAACATCAATTAAACCATACATGGATGTCATGGCACAATAGACCAATGCATTAATTGTGATTTTGTCACAGTAATTGAGTATTTTGTTACAGTAACTTATTTAATTATTCATGTATATTATGTACAAAATATATTATTACTTGCTTTATTTTGAGGATTTAGCGAAACGTATGTTATGATGACATTGAGTGAGCTGTTCACATTAATCTATAACCATTTAAACAATGGTGAGCAGAAATATGACAGCTTTTTAAAATATGATGGTACTAGAAACGTATAATGGCACTCCTACAAAGCACTTGTGGATTTTCAAATACTGATCCACATGATTCACATAAGTTTATAATCCATCTCTCTGTATTCATGCACATATGTATTTTAGTGGATGCCTGTGCTTTCCGCTTTCAGTTAATGTGTGTTATCCTCAGCAAAAGAGTCTGCTGAGTGTTTGGAAATGTTGCAGAACGTGTTATTATAAGATTTGTTTTATAAGGTAATTGTTCTTGGATTTACATCACAGTTAATATTTTGTTACTTTTTGTGTAAACATTACTAATGTATTTTGGTTTTCAATTTTAGTCTAGTTTTAGTTAATATTAACAGTGCTAATCACGCTTATGATTACTATTATTTGGCTATTTTTAGTTTATAGTATCACTGGGCATTTATTATTTAGCAGATAATTATGCTAGATTGTGACGTTTTTTAGTTTATACTATCAAATCCGTTTATATTCCAGAGTTTTAGTTTAGACTAAGGCCATTTAGACTAATATCATTGTGCTGTCTTTAAGGCATAATTAAAAGCACAATATGTAAGCACAATAGCCTCCTGCGAACCCTGTGAGGCGAGCCTCCACCGAGCCTTAGCAACGGTGGGACTGGAACCGCGGGGCACCTGTTCAAGTTGACCTAGCAGACAGCCAGACAAGAGTAGAGCTTCCTCTGCAAGAGGCCCTCACAATGTGCACATTCAGCAATTCACCAATGTGTGCTTTTATCAATGCTGTTAATGAGTGATGCAAAGTCCAAGTTAGTACAAGAAAAAGGTGATACCATCATAGCTATAGGTGGTTGTAAGATTTGCTACAAAATCCTGATAAACATAAAATATGTAACCCAGTTTCCTGAAACAGGGAATGAGACGCTGCATCATGACTTTGATGCCATAGGGAACACGCTTCAGGCGTGAATGGGTCTAAACATATGTGAAATCACACCTAGGCAGGTCAAAGTCATGTGATGTAGTGTTGCATGCCATGTAACCTTTGAAAGGAGCTGCAAGCGTCATCAAATTCTAAGTATTAAGGAAGGTCATAGAGACATGATGTGGAGGTCTTGTAACCTGTCTCAAGAAACCAGGTTACATATGTTACCTCAGATGTTCCTTTTTGAGGGAACTCAATGCTGTATCATGGCTTTGACAGAATGTTAATGGACATCACGCCACACAGAGAAAGGCCTGCCCTGGATGCTGTGAGACAATGGAACAGAGAATATCAGGGGCAAAAAAAGAGACTGTCAACTCTGAGCGCCTGGGGCTGGGATCAAGTCTAAGGTGTAAAATCTAAAGAAGGTGTCTAGAGAGGACCAGCCTGCTGCAGTACAAACCCCTAATCCCTTGGTTGATGCTACACTTCTGGAAGAATGGGCCTGAATACACGGGGTGACACTAGGTCACAGGCCTCACTAGGGTAATAGCATCTGAGCTGAACAGTCTTACGGCACTGATTTAAGCAGTGGGCATAGATCCTCATAGCTCTGATTGGACAAAACAAGTAAAGCCTTTTCTGTTTTGGCAACACATGCAGCAGAGGATAGAAGGCTTGAAGCACCACCAAGTGACCAAGCAGTAGATGACACCTTATAATATATAGTCTGATCTAGTGTGCAAAATGGCTTTAACAAAGCTAGGGGCAAAATCCAAACAGGCAGGTCTACTGAAATAGCCTGTAGATTCTATAACCTCTTGAGCAACATCAATGCTAATAATATAGTATCACTACAAGTCAGAAACTTATCGAAGGCTCAAACGGAGCCTCTGATAAGCCCCTAAAAACTACAGTAAGGTCTAAGAAGGGCCCTGTGGAAAGGCACTCGAAGAAACTCCAGCCCTGAACCTATTGGGCAATGAACTGGGTAAACATGGTGTTGTTCATACCATAATACAAAGAACGGTCTTTTCAGAGCAAATATTCTCCTAGTAGATGGCACTCTGAGACTTAGAATCGTGTATACAGCTTCAGTTGATAGATCAGAATCTGAAAGCTGGCTCCCCTCAGGGCCAGACCAACAGTTTCCAACTTCTCTCCGGAGGTGAAGGACTGACCCGCAAGCCTGAGACAGAAGGTCTTGGCAAACCCTTGCAAGACTCCTGGGAGCAAGGCTAAACCAGGGAAAGTGGGCCCACTTCTGCTCTTCTGTACCTATGCCAAATGGACTCCACCACTTAAGTCCAGTGTCCACTCCCCGGGCTTTAGCCCCTATTTCAATAGGATATCTGCTCCCAGATTTGCATGCCCTGGAATGTACATAGCTCTAATAGAGAGCAGTCTGGTCTCTGCCCAGAGCAGGATCTGCTGCACCAGCCTGAACAGGGGGCGCTAACACAGCCCTCCCTGGTGATTTATATAGGAGACCACTGTGATGTTGTCTATGTGGACTAGAACATGCTGGCCTTTGAGATTTGAAAGGAAGTGCTTCAATGCTAGAAGCACCACCTTCATTTCCAGACAATTTATGTGCCAGAAGAGAAGAGGGCTCCCCCACAGACCATTGAGAACAACACCCCAGCTGAGAAACTGGGGTCTTATTCATGTAGAAAGGGTACTAAGCCCGTGTGTAACCTTTACCATCTCTAATGGGTGTTTTTTGGTATGAAAACATTCTTTAGTCAGAACTGGAATGGCCTCATGCTCCATAGACCGGAAGAAATCACGTTGGCTGTTTCTGCCATAAGGCCTAATAGGTTCTGAATCTGGAGAACTGTTAATTGTTGGTTTTATTGTGACAAATCAGCCCTCGGAACCTGTATCTCCTCAGAGATAATGATTAATAATGAGAGAATGGTTAGAAAAGAATGGTTAATAATGAACATGTTCTATCCATGTTATGACCGTTTGTGGTTTGTTCTGACATGCAGTTGTCTGCTGCATTGTTAAGACTGGACTATCGTAAGCTCTTTATGCAGAGGTTGATCAATGCCCATAGAATCATTTGACTCTACAGTTGACTCTGGCTCTGCTGTTATGCACCGTTTGTAGTATTGTTCATCATATTGCTTTGTCTTTATTAAAATAGTTCTTTATTAGAATATTTGGATATTTAAAAAACATACTTTATTTTGAATATTTGGATATGATAAATATTTTTAAAATAGGACAGCTTAGACTTTCAAAAAAACTGCAACTCTACCTGACACAGTCCTGACAACCTCTGAGGTGTTTCTTAGGCCAACAAAGGAGAACTGGTATAGACGCCAGGAGCGGATATCCCCAACCTCAACAGAGCTGCGCTTCCACTTGTAAACAATCTCCTCCTTGGGATAGCCATCTGTAGGAACAAAGAGCTGACACTGGCTGAAATAGAATACATTATCATTTCAAGCACCAAACTTTTTAAAATGGTTTATTACATTTTAACGCTTGTAAAAAAATGGATGCCATTTCATATCCATGGTAAGTTTTATTTTAGACATTTAAAATATCCCATAGGCTATGAATTGTTAGTGTTTGCTTTTATTGAAATACCATTATGGCAAGCAGCATAGCCTACTCATCACAAGCGCACAGGGTGTGTATACTTGTCAATGACAACCGCTACATTTAGCAGAAATCCACAGTTTTCTGCAGGCACGGATTTCGTGCGGGCATGCCTATGAGACTATAAACAATTATTTTGTTTTGTTATTGCCAATAATTAATGTTTTGCATAATATTGTATACAATATTTAGTTGTGGTAATGAAAGCTGTCTGGACGAAAGATGCTCCAAGAGTGCTGATATAAGATGAGAACTGGTCAAATCCTGTGCACTGCTAACAAAATGCTCTACTAATTAAGCTGCAGGACCATGTTTTGTGCCATAGCAGATGTTGGTAAGTTGCTCAGTCACGCTCTCTCTGTCACTTTTACACATATACTGCCCCTTGTTATCCCAGTATCTTCTCAAAAATACCAGGCTCATTGCTAATTCCAACAATTCGTCTTAATCCAAAAAAATGCAACTCCAATGTGACGCTACAGCAAACTGCTCTACTACTGTAAGAATCTGTAAAATGGGTTTAAATTGAAAATGAAACTGTCAAAGCTAGGAAGTCCAATGTAGAGCTCTAAAACATAAAAATGTATATCAACAAAACAACATTTCCGCCAACACATTCAGTTCACATTCAATTATAGATGGTTTGTTACTTCCCTAAAATATAACCTATATGAGTGTTTTCTAAATTACATTTACATCCATTTACATTTACATTTAGGCATTTGGCAGATGCTTTTATCCAAAGCGACTTACATTGCATTATATTACACATTGATCACTATACATTGAGTATGTGCAATCCCTGGGATCGAACCCATGACCTTGGCGTTGTTA
>JAZGTJ010007793.1:0-22156 GCA_036877575.1 Botia almorhae | reverse complement strand
GTATTGCAGGGTAAATCAGGGTAACACACCTTGAGTCTGACTGCCCAGAAAACACCCGACCATTTCCTTTCTACTAGAGAAAACAGTGTGTGTGGTCACCTCAGTACCACAGGAAGCAGAACTGTCCTGCATCTGGTTCTGCTCATTTGAGTGTTGATGCCTCTAATGTCTCATCCTTCAGCATGAACATTTAAACCTGCTCTGCCCCCTTCAACAACTCCTCCGTAAATCCACTATGGAAAGTCAACATAAGCAGATTTTGACCTGTCTCATCTGCAGCGCCAAAAACAGTCATGAATCATAAAGTGACTGAAGTGAACATTTAATATTAGAATGACACTGTAAGAAACCTTCTGTGGCGACAACATCCACCGCAAACTCTGACACCATTACAAAAAAATTTTCTGCAGGGTCACAATTTTCTGCCGGATTATTTAGCTAAAAATAACCAAACAAAGAACATCTGGTAGTCTGGTATGCTATTCCATAAGCCATGCCAACAGAAACATGTTTAAAATGATGAACATGAAACAGTTACGTAATGCCTCATATTTCAGAGGAGGAAAATTAAAACTTGAATTGTGAGAAGACCTTGTAGCTTCTTGTTTCCTTTGGCTGGAGGCCGGAGTTGGTCATTCATTTGGGTAACATCCTTGTGTGTGTGTGCAGAACGGGTTAAACCAACCACAGCACACACATCTTTAGGAAAGAACATGTTAAATGGAAATCCTGCAGTTTAAATATCACCCACAGAACTCTGCCTCTCCGCAAGCTTGTGTGGATTCACTGACTGTTTCTATCTCTGTCTGTCTGAAGCAACAACAATAGAAAGAAACACAGAAAACTCTACCGTCTGAGGCATTACTGCACATAAAATCACAAGCACTTAATCCAGAAAGCTTTTATCTAATTGTCTTACATAACTTTCAGTAGTCATGGTTTGTGGATCTTTACTAGTCTGGAAACAAAGTTCTGCGTTGAAACAACAAGCACTTTTTGAAGTGTTTCTAGTCACTGGATGTTTCTAACACTGCCAGGTTAGTGAAATCAAATCTTGTTTAAGAGTGTGTTTAAGCCACTGAGTATGACGTAAACTAGATTCCTAGAAGTAAATATTGCAACGGAAAGCAAAGGTTTAGAAAACCCAATGAAAGCGCAGAAGTGAATGCCAAAAATGTTACCAATATTAAACATCCGTTCACAGATTGAATCAGAAGATCTGTGTCTGTAACATGACCCTATGATGACATCATGCACATGTAGTGTACTGGAGGTCACACAAAACAAAATCTCAATAAACCGACATTTGCTGATAAATAAGAATTCAATTTCAACTCTTTTTTAAAAAAAGGGTTTTTAAAGTCAACCCAAAATTTTAAATGCCAAATTCCATTTCAAGGCCCATTTTGAAAAGTGTTGAAATAATACGGAAAATTGGAGAGAACAAAAAACAAAGCTGGATCAGCCAATCTAAATATAAAAATTGTTGGCCTCAAACAGGCCTAAATCAATATGTATTTACTTTGCTCACAAAGCAAAGAAAAGTGCACTGGGCAGATATCTCCTCAATCAAGATGAAGCTTCAGCCAAACCTTTTCCTGCTGTCTCCATGACTAAATATAGTAAACAGAGGCCTCGCGTGTCCAATGGTTCTCCTGAAAGCAGCTCAATGTCAACGGGGGGCCGCATAAAAGCTCTCCAGAGTTCGGTGACGTGTGGTGGGGTGTAGGGTTCTCAGTGTGTGATTTAACAGAGGGAGTGTGTTTTAGTGAAGGTCCCCTCTGAAGAACCCAGCGGAGAGCCAGCTGCTTTTCATTAGCATGCCTCAGCTAGCAAATGGAGGTCCTGGCTTCATGTGGGGAGATGCTAACACTCAGAAAAAAAGAGTGCAGATCGAGCAGACCTGCCTCTGGAGACGGCAGTCAAATCACACTGATGAGAGAGATCTGAGCTCCTCTGAACTTACCGACTGAACAAACACACTCATGTTTTCAAACACATTAGAGTGTTGTTTGACAAACCCATCTGAGGTTTACACTAACTAGTACAAGAATTCATTTAAATGTCTCAAGTGAATCAGGACTGGTAACTGTTCATAGTTAAACGTGCACTATTAATGTCTTGTAGAAATGTGATCAGATTTTCACCTGACAGGCAGTAAATCAAGAATAAAATCATTGAAACTAAAGCAGGGACTCAAGTCATATCAGACCAAAACATCACAGAGACTTGATGGTGCACTCCAAGAATACTAAAACGAAAGATTACAACCACTCAGAAGAGCTCAGTAAGCACACGGCAACACCCTGGCAACCTAGCAATGTGAAGGCAACTTTTGCACAGGCAAGCAGCACTAACATTTTATTCAGGAAATATACGATTTTAGTTCTGTCACTATCATGGGCTGCCATACCGCACAGTGTATATAAATACAGCCTGAAAACATCCATAACATACATTAACTAAAACCATATCTGACACGATCATTTTAAACAATCTTACATCACCTCAGAACCACACATGCTGTCTGTACACAAACTTCAAACACATCGTTAGCAAAGAAAATACCACATGATAAAGTTAAACTTCTCACTTACTGTATGTAGCAGCCAGTAAAACTAATCAACTTATAGTGTTTTAACAAGGTTAATTGCACTGGTTACAACACAAACAACTGCACAGGTTACAACACAAACAACTGCACAGGTTACAACACAAACAACTGCACAGGTTACAACACAAACAACTGCATGGTGTTAGAAGTAAAACTGTGGTTAAACAAATGCAAATCAATCCCCAAAAAAAGGGTTTTTTTTTTAGGATAACCATGGTTACTGTTTGTCTGAAGTCTACTGTTTTCCGTATGAAATTTATAAAGTACAAAACTTCATGGAAACACATTCAAACTTTAATTTAAACGAGGCCCCTAGTGACAACAGCAGGATTCAAATCAAATCTAGAGACCAGTGTGGCCTTCAGGATAAATGAGTCTTTTAACTTCAGCAGAAGGGTGTTTATATGGTTTGCTCCATTAGAGATCACCCAGAGAGAAGGTCCTGTGGCATACAGCAGATCTGTCTGCCCACCCGCAAAACGAGAGCACGTTCAATTCCATTTACCAGTGAGTAGAACAGATAAATGTGTGCTCATCTGCTCCAGCTCAGTCATCTCAACACACTTCAACATCAAATAAACCGTGCTGATTCATTAGACACTCGGTGAAAAGCAGAAATAAACAAGCAAGAGTCTGCGGTTGTTCAGGGTTCGAGAGTCTGTACAGTGTTTGACCAAATGTACACAGATGAAGACAGATCCAACCGCAAAAAACATCACTCCCTACAAACAAGAGAAAACACAGAGATCCCTCTGGTACATGACATGTACAGGCGACTCTATCTCTTCCATTTCTATCAATCAGAGAAAGAATGTCTTGTCTCTTAAGCTATATCACTATATAAAAAAACCTTCAACTAAATTACAGGGTTTGGAGTTCTTTAAACATTATTAGCCTTGTGCTCACAAAGCTGCTTATAATCCTACAAATACTCAGTTTTCAACTATCAATTTTAACTTTACAGAATATTGGTAACAGGGTTGATTATTTAAGAGTGCTTACAAAAGATAAAGTGATAAAACATGACTACAGGCAGCCATTTACAGTCAGAATACTTAATTTGAAAACTTATAAGTAAAAATAAATGATTGTATTTTTGTTCACATGTCTAGAGGAACACCAATAACAGCACATAAACACACATGCTGTGAGAGACACACGAGGACCTGATCTGTTCTGGAGTAAATGTAAGAAGACCAGGTCAGCAAATCTGGTAACTGTGTTGTCAGCTGGTTGTTTAATGCTGTCTGCATTAAACAACATGCACATTTGTTCAGTAAAAGGGAAAACAGTAGCATGACATGAGGCAAGTTCATCCTGTAAGAGAATCCCCTGTGGAGAAGTGGCCTCATAAAGCAGAAGCAGTGAAGTTTACAGGCTCTGTGTGGGTCTCACAGCAGCTACAGCCTGAAGACACTGAAGAAAACCACACGAGCTGAACGCTACGATACCAGCCAACAAAAGGTTAACTGAGTGGACACAATGACGACTGTCTCTCAGCTAGTTAGCAGAGTCACAAAACAAGGTCTGTTATTAAGAATGCCACAACTCTAAAAGATTGTCATCATGTGAAAATTGTGTACATTTTATTTAAACAGCAAGATTCTGTTATCAGTCACTTGTTGAGTTTCTTTATAATACAATCACTTAAACTTCCAGATGATTGTGAGTTTAACGACAGTTTCTAACCATGGCAGGAAAACCGCAGCTTCAACTAATGACCTCTGAAAGAAAGAACTGATAAACGACTATTAAGCCACAGTTCACTCAAAAATAAACAAGTAATGACAGGAAATGCACATGGGCATATTTGGGCTGAGTGTTGATAAGCACAGAGTGAAGTTCAACACAACATGCTGTGGCCTTCAGCGTTGGGCTGAATACACCACGGGTCATGAGAGAAAATCCACAGGCTGTCTGAGGAAAAGATCAAACAACATCTCATGGACCAGACGGAACTCTGTTCAGACCACCATGAAAACCGGCTGCATTAACACCACAGTCAACACAAACCCCGTTTAACTTCTGTAATGTAAGAGATATATATACATACAGCCCCCATAGCCTAGATGATATCAAAAAAATGTTGTTTCAGCCGCGGAAAAACTTCATTATTGCAGAATAATATGTACACAATAAGACAAGAGACCTAAATAGAAAAAGTATTTTGGGAGTACAGGACAAATCTCTGGATCTCTAGAACATCTGGTATAATCAGGTATCTACAAACTCACCCTCACAAATGCTGTGTACTGATGACACTGCTGTCGGCTGATTTCCAGGCTGAAATGTTGACTGATGACACCCGTCTGCTCTCCACCATTGGTAAAATACACCCGGGCTGGCAAACCATTGTGTCTCTTATCTGAATCTGCTGTTAGGTTGTACAACAACTCTGAGAAAGAAACACACACACATTTCAGTTAGACAACACTGTATAAACTTCTCCTGAACAAGTGCTCAGAGGGTCTGTGTTTGAACATTCACTATCACAAGCATTCCTGAGCTCTAAAAACATAATAAAGCATCTCGCTCCCACTGACACACAGTCACACAAATGAAAGAAAACAGGCCATGAACATTTCTGGGCCTCTGTCCAGTTAGGAGCTTTCTGGAAGTTTAAAGAAACAACATTTCTTGACAGTTTTTATGCAGTTCACTAAGACAGGCAGAAGGTCAAATGTTTAATTGCAGGATCTTTTAATTGTTAAACCAGAGCTGTTATTAGAGGGAGTTCCTCTGATGAAGGACCTGCTGGACCAGTGCAGCTGTGAGTGAACATCAGCTCTGCCAAGCCTGATAAACCCAGACATCATCCAAACACAAGATGCTGCTGCACTTTCCAGTCTGGATGCCAAGCTGGGGAAACACTGGTGCTCTTATTTAATGTTTCCCAGAAACCTCATATTATGTAACACCCCCTTTATACTGTCCATGTCCCTTGAGGCCACACCCACACAGCAAGCAGTGCCACACCCAATGGCCGAGCAGAAGATCAGTGTCATCAAATCAAGAGAAAGCTCCATCTCTACACCCAGTGACAAAGTGAATACATATACAGCACAGTAAACACATATACAGCACAGTGAACACATATACAGCACAGTAAACACATATACAGCACAGCGAACACATATACAGCACAGTGAACACATATACAGCACAGTAAACACATATACAGCACAGTAAACACATATACAGCACAGCGAACACATATACAGCACAGCGAACACATATACAGCACAGCGAACACATATACAGCACAGCGGACACATAAACAGCACAGCGAACACATATACAGCACAGCGAACACATATACAGCAAAGCGAACACATATACAGCACAGTGAACACATATACAGCACAGTGAACACATATACAGCACAGTCAACACATATGCAGCAAAGTAAACACATATACAGCACAGTGAACACATAAAGCTCACAACTAAACAGCATTACATAATCTAATTCATAATCAAGACTGTATCTCAAACATCAATTCTCATCATGAATTTGAGAATTCACCCTCTAACTGATTTTCATATATTTAAAAGACCAATTTTTAAGCAAAATGAAGGTAAAATACAAACATTTAATAAATAATTTAAATGATTATTAATAATAATCACAATAAACACTTTAAGCTTTTTAGTTTAAATGTAGGTGAATTATTATTATTATTAATGAATGACTCTTATGAGCACATGTTCAGGTCATGTTTTATGGGATTTACTGTAATACAGATTTTAACTGACGTGTGCTCATGATTCTCACCTATGTGTCCAGGCACATGTTTCCCATGAAAGCTCATGCAGAGCGTGACGTTGAAGCAGTTGAGATTCGGAGGCCCCTCATGACACTGTGGTACCGTGATGTTGATGGAGACGGGCAGGAAGATGAAAACATCCACTGTGATCACCGGCCGGGATCTGTCACACAGAGACGGAGAGGAACCATCACAGCTGTGGTGATTATCAGAGAAGTCATGTGATTTCTGTCAGTGTCAGTGTGTAACTCACCTCAGTAACAGCACACTGTCAGACATGAAGGCCCCTATCGTCACATCTGAAGATACAACAACAACATTTGTCATGTTTTAAAGAAAGCAGAAAATGAGCAAAAGCCACTAATGGACAAAAAAACATTTTATATGCAAACTGCAAAATTACACTGATTGTAAGAGCGTCTTCAACAGCTTTTCAAAACGCCACATCGCACAAAAAAAATAGATTATTAAATGTCATTTATTATATTAGTTCTGGAAACCTGACCTTGACAAAACCTTATTCACTTAGTAACACTGAGAGTGGATTTAGACTCGTGGAAGTCTGGTGGAACTATTGCATTTTTCCAGTCTGTACACAGAGATCACAGAGGAGATGTGATTTCTCACTGAATGTGGGTGGCTGTGATGTTAATTCAGGATGTTCTCAACCATCACTCCAGCAGAACTAGAAAAGATTCTACAGTTTAGCCAAACCTGGATATCCATTTCCATCCATGTCCACTTTGCCGGATATTGATTGGCCGAACATTTGGAGGGCGGGGCTGATGTTTCTTCCAGACAATCTCTGTATGCAGTTAAGGTGAGAGAGAACATTTCAATCAGAGACATTTTACTTCAGTTTATATCTATGTAGTGACGATGCTACTAGTAAAACTTCCATTACACTAATGTAAACCCACTGCAGACACTAATCATACATCAATAAAAGTAACACAGGCTAACATAGAAACGACTGTTATAGTGACACTTATCTGCACACCACCAAACTACTGCTCTGCTAACCGTGTTCTGAAGGACTTCATGAAACTTCAAATGTTCTCACATAAATAAGGAATAAGGAGAGAAAAATAAACTCCTGATAAATTCAAGACCACATGCAGAGAAGACATCTGAAGATGACCAGCGCTTTGTGCTCTTCTGAAGAGAAACAGTCTCACAAAATCCTCTGACACACAGTAAAAATGTACCAGAGCAACAGGATGGTTATGTGCTGATAAACGTCAGCAGAACAGTGTTTCCTTGACAGAATGTGATCATCAAAAGCTAAGGAATGTCTAAACGTGTGAAGACTCAAGGTAAAACAACATATTGAGTTGATTTCTCACATGACTACAGCAGAACAGAGCTGATTACCATTGAGTACTTGTTAATAATTCCTGTAGCATCACCGTGGTAGATATAAACAGCTCCACTGTAGTCATCTTCTTTAGGCGCTCCAACTGCCACATCTACAGAACAGAACAGATCAGAATATACCATGAAGAAGACAGAAGACTGAGAGCCGGTAAACCCAGCACGATTTCTGCAGTGTGGATCTGGATTTGTGAGGATCAGAACCTCAGTGAGTGTCTGTCTGCTTTAAACCAGCTGCTATTAATCCATTAATGGACAATTCCGTGTTTTTCAGAGCTAGTGCTTTCAGAGCTAGTAGTAAAGTGCTGTGAAACTTCAGGGGTGGATGAAACAGTATCATAAATCCCCAAATACTCTCGCCCATAACAACAGCACACATTCCATTGTCACAAAACACCTAATGTTTTTATTTATGTCTCTGCATGTATATACATTTAGTGTAAGTAAGTACATTTAAGGGCTATAATGAGCCAGAAATACTTACTGGGATAATAAAGTATGTTCTGATTTTAAAAAATGCCAGTTTTCACACTAATAACCCAATTCTGTGAGGAAACTCAACAATGAAACAGCTACACAGAATACAGTCGGTTTGAGCTCTTGAATCTGGTTTCTTACTTTAACCTGCCACCAACTCAAACCCCTCACTGTCCTACACAAAGATTCACCTCCTGTTTTAACCCAACCGTATCAGTGAACTTTATCAGTGTTTGTACAGAGAGAAGAACCCGCTCTGATCTACAGAACATCCAGGTGCTGGGTTGCTCTAATCGCTTCCTCATTCCCACAATAAAGGAAACCTCTGACCTGTTTATTTTCAGTACATTGAGAGTTATGTGCGCAATGTTGCCGGGAGACAGTATGTTCTATACTTACACTAAAGCAAAGGCAACAAGCAGAAACCAGAACTACAATCAGAAAGTGAATCAGACATCTTAACCAAACCTCACTGGAGAGTAAAACTAGTTGCCAAGAAAAGCCTCTGATTGGATGATGACATGCCAGGAAAATCACGAGTGAGAACATTGGTCACAGCAGAGAGATCTTTAAGACAAAATATCTTTTCCAGGTACCTGATAAACAATGTCTGTCTCAGTCACAGTGGAAATGTAACTGTGTTATATGTATGAAGCTCATTTAAATTTAATGGATGGTTCATATTTGCAATGCACCATGTAGCACTGTAGAGATTGTAGAGTTTAATTAGTATTTAACATATAATATTTCTTTAACATTAGAAACTCACAGACTGCTCTGATTTAAGCAACATTGTGAACTGATTTCAGAAACTGACCTTGGTACCCGTCATCATCAATGTCACCAAGAGACGCGATGCATTCACCAAAATGTCCATTGTAAGCCCCATCACCAGTCAAAACCTCCACTTCCTCCATCACTCCCTAAACCAATACACAGACAAAAACATCACAGCATGACACATTTGTATCATTGGCACATTCTCTACATGGGTGTATGTGTTGTTTAGGCCAAACACCAGAATGCTTATAAAATTATAAAAACTATAAAATGATAAAAACGCTTATTATTAAACACTGTATTATGAAATGAATAGTCCCAACCCCAAAGTCTCAGTGGCTTTTTTCATTGTATTGCTGTTACAGCTGTTTTATGATAGCTCTCTCTGCTTTAAGTCCTGTAGCTGTGGTAAAATCAGTGTAACACACAGGTTTAATAACAGCACTCACATTGCCTCTGCTGAGGTAAACAGAAACCTGGCCTTCATCCCGGATCTCGCTGTGCATGGGCGCTCCGACCAGCAGGTCCGACAGGCCGTCTGCGTTCAGATCAACTGCACACAATGAGGAGCCAAAGTAAGAGCCCATCTGAAACCAAAACGGGTCAGAACAAGATCACTGCACTGTATCCATAACACACTGTACTGTACATCATACAGTTCTAAAGACTGTGTTTGGAAGAAAATGATGATGCTGTTTCACCGCATTAACTCTGACTGCAGTTAGCTGTTAGCTTGAAGTGAAAACTGATTTTCAAACGTTCCATCAATGAGTGTCATCTCAGACACTCTCAGACACAGATTTCAAATAAATGCTCCATAAAGTCATCATAAAGTCACTGTGCCTTAAGCAAATAAACAGCTCATTTTGATTTCATGTTTGTAAAGCGTTTATGAAACTGCTGTCTCCTTATACACACCATTTTCCCTGAGGCTTGAAAAGTTTTCACAAGAGACGTTCCCTCAATTCTGAAGATGTACACCTACAACAAACAGATGGAACTGCAGTCAGCGTGAGTCTACAGAACCTGAGACTGGTGAAACTGGTAAGAACGTTATGATCACACACTTTTCCTGCTCCACTATCCTGAGGCGCGCCGGCTGCAACCTCTATGGTGTTCGGTGAGGAGAAGTGTCCGGCAGTTACTGCATAGCCTAAAACAACACAACAGCTGTGATGTATTGAATACTGATGCTAATGGCATACAATGCAGTATTACAGATTGATGGTATGAAAGATTTCAGCATTGAAGATTGTTTTGGCACTGAAGCAGGTGTTACCGAGGTAACTGTATCTGCGAGGGCCCAGGTCATCTTGATTTAGGCTGTAGTGTGTATTAGAGGTCATGTTAAATACTTTGACGGTTCCGGTCCAGTAGTAAGATCCTGGTGCGCCCATGACAACCAGCTCCTGGAAGTCAACACAAAAAACACTGGAAATCCATTTAAAAAGCGACCCATATTTCAACAAGCTTCAGCACATTTCCTCAAAACCAGAAAATACAAGCGTTTTCAATTACAGGAGAGGCACAGAGCTTCTGGTGAGGTTCTGGTCACCCAAAAGCCACAAGCAATGTAGTATTATCTGCTGGTAACCCGACCGGTAGCTACGAGCTCAGCTGTCTCTCTTACTGGAGTCTTGAGTAAGTGGAGAACTAAAGACACTTGTATTGTTCCCCAGCATCACACTCACAATAAGACATTTCACATGACCACAGCACTTAAGAATACATCCATAAAAACTGAAGAAATGCTGCCAGCTGAAGTCTGATCGCTGAAACAAAATCAAACTTCTGCTAAGCCAAATAATTTGAGGAATTATTTCTCTCTGTAGCACAAACATTACACACTGTTACACACTGATGTGTAAAACTAAAAAACAAGCACAAGAAACAGAAACATTTTTCAGCTGTAAATATGTTTTCTGAATTATTGGTGGAAAAGATTTTTCCAACACCTATCATCGCTAAAACCCCCAAAATAAGGAGCAGACACATGAAATATTCCCTGACTGAAACAACAGGCTCGTAAGTAGTTGTTTTGAATTCTATCAAAGCCACAAATGGACATTTCTCTGTTTTTTTCCATTACACAGGCCAGACTGCTGTGAACCACACAAACACGTACAGCAGCACCTCCAGCCGAGCCGAGTTCAGTCAGAGAGGTTTCAGACATCTGTTTCACTTCAGGTCACTCATTCTGCCAAACGATAAGGTGCCATCAGCAGTCAAACTACAAAGCAGCTACAGAGCAGATGCTCCACCATGGAGAAACTACAAGAAATTCCATTCTGTTATGGGTTAAGCCCTCCAGATTCCTCTCTGAGATCTTCCAACACTGAGATCAGCTCTAAAGGAACAAGAGGAATCTAACTATGTTCTAAAACCTGCATTGATTTCTACAGCCTACAAAGAAGCTATCTTTAAAGACTGCATCCTGAACCCAAAGTATACTCCAGTGGCTTGTAATTGATTTTGAACCAGATCTTTCTAGATCTTTTGTCTCCTTTTTCCTAAAGCCTGAGGCATCTGCCAAATCACGTAATAGATTTTAAGCTGATTTATCTATAGAAATGATCACACAGACTTAATGTGAATTTCTTGAATAACAAAAGCCAATGAAAAAACTCCCAATAGTTGTATTTCCAATTTCCAGACGAAGATCGTTAAGAAAACAAGGAAGTGAAAAGCATCAGATATTGATCTCATGATGATCACATTTGTCAGTCTGTCCTGTACACAGATCCAGCAGGTGGCTGAACTACAGACCAAACGCTGAAAGGCTCAAAGCACAGAGCAACTGGACGAACTCAACCGGCAGCTTGCATGCAGTACAAATGTGTATCACACACAAACGTTTTTAATTCTGTTCCCATTTGTTAAACAGAGGCTATGAATGCAAACTAATGGGCCTGTCAAGCCAAAGTAGACTTCCCTATAAAACCTCCCGCTTAAAGGAACAGTTCAGCAGAAAATGTGTCTGCAATGACAAGAGGATGGACTTTATTTTCAGGTGAACTATGCCTTTAAGACCCAGGGGAGCGAACATATCTGTATCTGCAGACTTTAACACACGTGTGAGAACACACACTGTAACAAACTCACACTTTCACTGACCTCAGTGAAAACGCCTGCGATTCCGGCCTGGCACGAACCATGTTCTTCCCCATAGGTCTTCTTATGATCTGTAAGAGTGATGAGGAGGAGAGAGAAAAAAAAACAACAGACCACAAATGATTTGGCTGTGAGCTCGGGCCAGCGTTCACTGGAGTTCTTCCGACATTCCATATGGAGTCAGTCAAAGTCCCAACTTCATCCAAGAGGAATCTGGGGGCCGAGAGACTGAGAAAGACAGAGCAGCACCACATTCAACACAAGCTCACACACAAGAGGGGTCGGGGGGGCTGCTGTGCTCTCTGGTTACAGAAAATATTGGGCTTGGACCCCCAAAGAAAGCACTGTACACACAGAAGACTGATGCACCCGACCCAAACTAACTGAGCTGAGGGAAACAAACGGAAGGAATTATATGACTGCTTTATATCCTGAATTCTCACAGCTTCCCTCACACATTCAACACTATCTCAAACCTCTGAGGAATCAATGCATCTCTTAATATGCAACAATAACCTCTGTCAGGAGTGTATGATATGAAAGTGTGGTACAGGTCAGGTTTGGTATTGACAGCTGTTTGCAGTACAGTTAGTTTCCTTAGTCTGATGATGAACACTGAAATATTTCATGTGTGTAATTCAGAACATATCATCCAAATGTCAGATTCTGCTTTCTGTCACAGCTCATTACTCTCTCTCTCTCTCTCTCTCTCTCTCCCTCTCTCTCTCTCTCTCTCTCCCTCGCTCTCTGTTTTGGAGGATGTTCAGGCACCGCATCATGTGAAGGCCAGTAAGAATGTGTGCCATGATAAAGTATGAATCAGCTCTGCTCTGAGGCTGATTCAGTAGCTAAGTATCTGTCATGTGGTAATGATGCTGATACACAGTAACAGTGAGTGAAACGTACCTTCATAACAGGGTATGAGGGCCTGTGCTTTACCCTGCAGTGTAGGAGAGATGATGGAGCAGTAGCCATGAGGGAGGATGTACTCAGACTCATAGTAGACGTTCTTCCAGCGGTGAGCACATGCCTGCACACCGTCATACATGACGAGCATCAAACACAAAAACACACATGTGACTGATTCACAAAAATACTGTGTAACACACACAGAGTGAAACCTGCGTCTCTTTCAACAAGCTCACAGACAGAAACAAACATCAAAACAACATCTACATTTCCTACAGCTTTAGGAAAGTTTAGGTTTTACTGTTTAGTTCTGTGTAAATAAAATGCTGCATCCGAGTCACAAGACTGTTGTCATGACAACCAGACCACAACAAACTCATTGTTACAATGATCAATACATCATGCAGAATGATCTTGACAATGTAACATTTCTATGGACTGGAGTCTATGCAAAACTCATAACCACTGGTGTGTTGTGTGCTCCTGTGTGTGATTGTCTGAGAGGTTTCTATGTGGCTGTTCAAAAAAGAGCTCCAGCACCAAATCTCTCTGATCTCTCTGAGAGACAGCTCAGCTTAATATGTGTGTGAGTTTTCTGCTTCAGTTGTTCAGAAGTCACAGCACACATGACCTGAGCAACACAGCTTACATGACAAAGTTTAATATTCGAGTTTGTTCAAGTCCTTCACCTGAAGAATGAGCTACAGTGAAACAGTGATGCCCAGCTCAGAAAACATCACTAATACTCCACAAAACTAATGCACAGAAACACACTTCCCAGACCACTAAATCATTAAACCCAAGCAAACATCAAAGAATGGAACAACATGGAAAATATCAAGCTGGCTCTTCCCACCAGCTATCCAGAATGCCTCTGTTTTGCTCATTAATACCGTCCTGTAATCGTAAACCATAAACTTTCCCTCGCCTCTTTCATTTGGACTCATATGCTTTTCTGTGAGTAAGCAGCAGCAAAAACACACTGAGTTCACACTGAAACCAAACTCCCTCTGAAGCAGAACTGGGGCATTTCCTGTCATGTAGTACATTTTCATATTCCATATAAAGTATGTCCTAATATAAATATATAATTATAGAAATATATAGTTTAAAGGACGGAGTCTGATCAGGGGCATTTACATTTATGCATTTGGCAGGCGCTTTTATCCAAAGCGACTTACATTGCATTATATTATACATTGTTTCTGAGTATGTGCAATCCTTGGGATCGAACCCATGACCTTGGCGTTGTTAACACCATGCTCTAACCACTGAGCTACAGGAAAGCACATTTCTGACAATACTGCATTAAAGGAAGAACCTGTTCATCTTCCTGTCTCCTGCTGGACATCACAGCAGGTCATGAGGGTTAAAGAGAGGCACATGGATTCATACACAGATGATGTCAGATGACTATCTGGCTGTAGTTTGTCTGATCTGTTCTATCATCTAAAATACCTCACAGCTGATAACCATCTGAGCTAAGCATTGATAAAACAGCTTCAGACTAAAGCCTTTCTAAAAAAACCTCCACCCTTTGTTCTGACAGCCAGCAGCACCTGGGAAACACACAGGACAGATGTTATGAAATACGTGATGCTTCACTAAATAAGGAGAGTTTGAGACACTTTATTTCCCTGACAGGACCTGATTCAGCACAGAGTCTGGGGCCTAATCATGTTCCTGTGCATGCTGAGATCTGATTGGCTGAGAGAAGTCTGCCACATCTGCCCAGCAGCCCTGAACATACTTCACATGCAAACGTGATTCTCTGCAGATGAAGCCATTAGCTGCGGTGAGGCACACGTGAGCTACAGCACATGTATGTGTTTTGTTACCGTGTATAAACACCTATAAAGAATGTAAACATTCCCCCTTTCTGCCACACAATGACTACTGTAGATAATGAAGAAAAGATACTATAGATACTGTAGACCTGGCCAACATAGCAGCATAAAATATTACAGTAATAAACACAACAAACATACAATATAACAACAACAAAAGCTCTACTGAGGGAATAAATACTGAGGAAAAATGTGTGTTAAGAACTTGAGTTGTCTGAATGTTTCAAGAGCAAAAGATGGCAAACATAACACACTACAGGTCACCGTGTATTACAGTGATTTTACTGTATCACGGTTAACAGTAGGAAAATCACTAACACACAATCGTGGCTTTTAGCTGTAGCTACTAATTGGACCTATTATAATACTTACAAAATGGCAACATCACAATCATCCGTACAGATAATCATAACAATGACAGTACTACACACATCTCTCTCTAATAAGAGTCACTGAAGATCAAAGAACACTGTACGTGTCTGCATCAGACCACCCTGATCTGATCTTCCTAAAATACTCCCAGTATAAGCCCTCCGGACACTGCGATGGGACTCTGGCAGCCTGACTTAAGCCATAACAAGGGGTCTGCCCTTGAGATAGACCACCACTAGCCAAAACAATTCCCAGCATCCCGATCCTCTCAGCCAATAGGAGACTGACTCTACCTGTGATTGGTGCTAATGTCGTGTTTGTCCAGTTGAAGCTCTGTAACTCCAGGACTCCAGTTTGTCATCAGTTTGTCATCATGAGAAACTTAAAACGCTCAGAGCTCACGATGAGTTCCGAGTGGAACAGCCTCGTGTTCTCCTGATGTGAGGAACAGCTGGAGTTTAACAATGTGGTCGTGATGAAGGACATTTGTAACAATGATGCCTTCAGTTTCTATCTATGTTTTACAAGTACAAGCGCTTTGTATTAAACACCCGCTGGGATGATTAAAATGATGGTTAGAGCATGTTAACAACGCCAAGGTCATATGTTCGAGCCCAGGGATTGAACATACTCAAAAACAATGTATAATATAATGCAATGTAAGTCGCTTTGGATAAAAGCGTCTGCCAAATGCGTAAATGTAAATAATTAAGGGTTGAAATAAAGAATACTTGAGATTCATTTTCCTGTGGTGAGTTTAATGCGATCACTCAATACTACCACACAAACGTCTGCACAACATCAAACATAATGACCTGTGAGGCTTCATCATAATGTAAACTTTTAAAACATGCAAGTCACGAGATGAGAAGAACTACAGGGATCGTTCCTATATAAACATATTCTGTACAGCAATAAGATATCAATGTTCAATACGTTTGTTCATATTAATATCTCAACAGATTCCTCCACTACATAATGTGGTTTGTTAGTTTAACTGTACACTGTTTATAGCTGCCAACAGAATATATGTCACGTGTGTTTCTCAACAGTTCAGCAAGCAGCTCATGAGAACACAGATTTTTTGTTGTAACATACCAGAATCTTGCCGTTGGGTTTGTCCTGCCGTCCCAGACTGACCCCCATCCACTCGTCACTCCTGTCACCCTGACACGTCTTTCCACACGACTCTCTCTGCTTATTTCCTGCAGCGTGAAGACAGTGAGAGCATTAGAGGCAAACTGCATCTGTCTGCATGCAGAAATACAGAGAAAGTTTCATGTTGTGTGAGATCAGTTTCAGGCAGTCAATGTTTTAGTATAATAAACCTGAATATAGACAGTAGTGTGTGTCGTTTGTTACAAACAAAACACAAGAGTTGTGCGTCTGTAACATGAGTACAATACAAAAGCTTTGCTATGTGAAACCTTGTGTAGTAGAAGTTCATACATGAGATTGTGTGTGTGGAGAATCATGCAGTCAGAGTCTATTACTGTGACTCTTGCGTACCGAGAGAAACTGAAATCATTTCAACAGAATGATGTCTAAAGTTTTCAGCAGGTCAACTATCTCTACTGACTGAAAACATGTAGTCAGTCTGAAGACTAAATCTAATGCAGGAGGCTGTGTGTGCTACACTAACAAACACATAACACAAAATCACTGCACATGTTGAATAAATCATGTGCATATTTCATACGGTTATTAAACTGTATGTTTACAGATTATCAGTCGTCTCTCAGTAACAGTTCAAGCACAACATCCACTCGAAACGAACAAGCTGAAATCACAACAGTTACTAGATACATCCTTTCATCTCAGGATCATAGTTCATGTGTGTGCACACTGTACATATATATACATACATATATACATATATATATATATAATCTGCTTCTTGTAAAACATACGTGTTATTCCAGCAGCGAGTTTATCCAAACACAAGGGACAGTTTAAATGTTTATGTACAAGCATTCAGCTACATTAGCTCTTACTGACGGTTATTTTCCCCTCAGCTGACACACAACATCAGCACAGAGATTTCTCAGACTCATATAAACACCTGATTGAACTCTGTCTGTGTGAATGAAGCAGAGCTGAGAACAGAATGAAGCACAGAGAACAGAAGCAGGAGTCTACAGCTGCCAGCACAGGCTTACTGTCACAGAATACTGCAGGTAACTGATTTGAAACGCTGGCAGAGACAGTAACTTTTCCTTTTGATAAGCAGCACCGCTCCTGGTCCACCAGCCCAAATCAGCACTGAACAGGAATGAGTTTCCATGCTGGTTCCATGCTCATGTTTTCTGCAGCTATTACAAGAAATCTGCTTGAAAATGACCTTTAACCTCCAAAACAGCAACATGTCACAAACGGGAATAAAGGTTCCACTCTTGTGTTCTGTATGAGTTGTTTGAAGTTAACTCTAGAGATGTGAAACTTCCAAAGAATACAGAGAAGAGCGTCAGATCCTGGAGGCAGCACCAAAACACAAATCAACTAAAAACAAGGTGAAGTTTTCTTGGGATGAAGACGAAACATTATTTTTAGCAATTAGCAGTGAAGCACCATCCAAAAAACACAACTCACTGTATACAGACATATTTCATAAGGTCAGGACTCCAGGAAAACTTTCTGAAGAATTCCCTATGAAAAACGCTGGCCATCACTTCAAATGAGAAGATGAGGAATGCTCTTCAGACTATAAACATCTCATCAGATCTCCAGCCCCGGTTCCCCTCAGCCATCTCCAGAACAGACGTGTTTGTTTTCACATCTGCGTGGTTCCTGAGTGCCGCGTTCTTCTGCTTGTGAAGCGCACAGCGAGGGGACGATGTGGATGAGGATGTGTTTTGAGACAGCGACCGAGGCTGGATTGCGATGGCTGATTACAGAATATCTGAATAAAAACGCACACTCGCCACGTCACAACAATCTAAAACAGCAGGTTCAATAAGAAAGTCAATTATCTTCTGTTTTCACCAGAATGCTGTTAATAAATCACTGTTCAGAGGGAAAATCACAGGTCCAAAATGGTTCTATATACAGAACTGTAGCAGGCAAGAACAACACACACTTTATCATTCAGCCCAATGAAACCTCATTACAGAATCAACTGAAGCTATTCCTCTACATACAGCTCTGAATGACTCTCCATGACTCTGCCTTTGTTTAGAAGGAAATAACATAATTACTGTATCTGACGAGAAGACCGTAAATCATCTGATGAGAGACCTGGTTCAAACAGTTAAAACACTGTATCAGTTCCCTTTAGCTGTAAAGAACTGCAATCAAAGCTGATAAACTTATGACTGTAAAACAGGATTCTAGGAGAGTCCACAACTAATGAATTTCTCCAAATATTCTTGCAATTGTGAAGATCAAGAAAATGTTGTAACAATACATTTGTGTCTCCAGGCAGATGAGTAAACGTGTTGTCGTGGTGCTGTAATATCATCTGAGGCAAAAGCATTCTTCATAAATGAACAGCAGAGCTCTGTAACAACACTTCCACACATTTTAAAAGTGAACGTTTTGTCATCAGTTACTCACCCTGAAACCCGTTTGACTTTCCTTCCTCCGTTCAAAACAAAAGAAATTCTGACAAATGTTTACACAGCTTTACTTGATAGAACATAAGCACACAGTGACCACAGGCTGTCAAGATCCAAAAAGAAGGAGAAAGTATCACAAAATGATGGCAGTCACTGTAGGTTCTGTTATGTGGAAATAAAAGCAACTGACATTCTTAAAAACAGAAAGAAAGTGTTTGAAACAACATAAGGCAGTAAATAACAACATAATGTCATTGTTTGGGTGATCTACTCCTTTGATAGAACTTAAAGAGAAACTGACACTAGTTCTCCATATCAGCAGCAATATTTCTCAAGGGGGCACTGAGGGTTGAACTCGCGTCTGCTGTCATGCTTCATCAACTCATGTGTGTTCTGTCAGTGGACAGAAGAGCAGTATTAAAGCCCAATAAACCACTCTCTTCTCCCCACCACAAGAGTAACGCACACAGTTTCAGTAGATGTCTACACATTGGCACAGCTGTTTGGAAAATATTAGCCAAACCATCTATCATTTCTATCAAAATACTTCAGAAGCCAGACAGATTTCTGCAGAATGCTTCAGCTGGTTAGACACCAACAATACACACTGTCTATAATTGTGCATCTATAATTGGTAACTTCACACAGTTGTGTTAACCAGATTTTTACATTTTCTAACTAAAATCTGCAAAACTAAACCCATGCAAAACTTGTTGCCCCAAGGCCGTCTATAATGTAATGTATTTTTTACACAAAAGTTTGTGTTTAGGTGCTGCTGTCCAGAGATTACACTTTTGTTTAACATCACATGTTTGTAACAGGAAATGAGTCAATCTAACAGCTATCAGCACTGAAATGCAGGTTAGAATATCACATTATTAGCAAAAACAGGATAAGATAACAGGCGTATTTTTGTGATTATAATAAAGTGACCCACGTTTCCATGACCAAAACAAGCCAAACAGAGCTGGTAAAATATTCATCCAAATGAGGTTTTTAAATATTGACAGGTCCAAACTCCACATTTAATGTCATGATTTATCTGGGGGTTGTTGATTAAACTACCAAGTTCTCTTCAAACACAAATAACAAAACACAAATATGTAAAGATGAAGTCAATATGTGTTTTCTCTAGAAAACACCAATAGTGATATCTAGAAGACACACTGTGTAACAGACACACACCTCTGCCCAGGTCCATCTCAGTACAGCGCTTCTCCGGGTTGTTGCGGATTCTGCACTTGTACACAGCACCAGGTGAGTGCACTGAACTGCTGAAAGATGAGTTTGCTTTCGGAGCCCCAACCACAATCCTACAAACAGAAGAACACATGGTCACCACACGACACATAACACACACACTGTGTGTAAAACACACACTGTACAATGTTAGTGTTAATAAAGGCTCTTATACAATGATACCAATATTTGAGTAATATGATGCAGGAAACTAAATCCACCTAAAATGACATTAAAACTGTTCATACCATGAAATAATTTAGTAACACTGGATGAGTCATGAGGAACATTTTAATACTTTTCTGTGAGATTTACGCATGTATTCTAACTGAAACCCTCTCTCCCTCGAAAATCTGTACGTGAAATTCAAAAAGTCTTGTAAACCACGAATTCCCAAAGTTAAAAATAAAATACACTAGAGGAGTGGTGATTTTTGTAGCACTATTCCTTGTTGTTAAATTGTACTTGTTTAACAACACCTGAATATTTTTATTCAGTTAGTATGTCACAGATCAATGAACATACAAGTCACACAGCTGTTTCCTACTGTGGCAGTGAAGCACCATTAGTATGTCTATGTGTGTAGCACGGATACATTCGAACATATTACATGTGCCATGATCGCAGGTTTGCATGTTTTTAGGATACTGACAAGTGGAGAAGTCTTAGTAAGATTAGTTATACCTAGTTAGATGAGTTAGTTAGTTAGATTTACTTACAAGTTATTTTATGTATTTTGTGTGTATGCGGGGAGTGGATAATAGTATATTATGTTTTAGGACTACAACACTGTACTACACTCATATGTGGACTAATCCTACATACTGTACGGATGGCAGACACTTAATTAAATACAGTGTCCACTGTCACAGTACAGTACACGAGTCTGGACACACAGTAAGAACTGGAGTGGATTTCATCTTGTGTTGTCATGGATTGGCTGTAGACCTCACTGACGTATCTCTATTAGCTGAAGTAAAGGCAGTGACCTCAGCCAATGTCTCTCTCTAAATTTAGGACAGACCTTAAACGAAAATCTGTGTAAAGTTACAAGACACTTAAAAAGAGTCACTGACTAAAATGTAATAACAAGAGTCGACATAAACAGGCAGGACAAAGTAACTGTCTGTGCTCATTTAAGTGAAATATACTCAAACTAACTACTGAACAGTTTGAATCCTTCGAGGACATTATTAATACTTTTTAATAACCAGACAAGTTATAAAACGTGTTTACAGCAAGCCAGTCGAGTTCGCCTGAGGGGACCACTGGACAACCAGTAACAGTCCAAACCCAAAATAAAGAAAATAAACAAATAAAGCGAAATAAACAAGAACAAGATAACCGATCAAGGGAAAAATAAAATGTCATTATCGTTTTTAAATAATGTTTGAGTTTGCACTAAAGTGAGTTGATTTTACTAGGAGCAAAAAAGATGCTCAAGGAGTCGCCTGTGGAGGTAACCATAGCAACAGAAGACCGCTATAGCGCTTCAGGGGTCGACATGCAGATATTTTCATTATTTATCACCATATAATAGATTCATATATCTTTAAGTGAAAGTAATTCCTTTATTTAAAAGCCTTTATAAGTAGCTCTAGATAGCTAACTGACCTCTGACTGTCTGTGCTGGGAGAGCATGACTCAAAACTGAACCGACAGAGAAAATCTTCAGTAGTTTAAAACTCTGACTCTTCTGAAAATCGTCCTTTAATTCGTACATTTGTTCATTTAGTACATTTTGTTTCATTTAGTTATGTCAATATAACCGATAGATATATTTAACTGTATTTATGTACTCACCAGCGCGTGTTGTCATGAACGTGCTCCAAGACTGAATATCCGAAAAACGTCGCGTCTGGTCCGCGGAACACCACGGGATGTTGCAGGTCAATATTAAAAGAATAAGCCAAAGAAACCAATGACAAACATACAAGAACATCCACAGCGCGTATTTTCCGTAGATAAAGTTCCGTCATTGTGTTGTGCATCCTCAGTGCTGAAGTCAGACTAATGAGAACTTTATAAAAGCAATGAGTTCTTGCTTTAGAGGGCGAAAACTACATTCAAACAACTTTCTTAAACTGTGCATTAAATGCACGCACAGAAGAT
>JAZGTJ010007792.1:4272-22156 GCA_036877575.1 Botia almorhae | reverse complement strand
ATAAACCACATACAACCATAAACCACATACAACCATAAACCACATACAACCATAAACCACATACAACCATAAACCACATACAACCATAAACCACATACAACCACATACAACCACATACAACCACATACAACCACATACAACCATATACAACCATATACAACCACATACAACCATATACAACCACATACAACCATATACAACCATAAACCTCATACAACCATAAACCACATACAACCATAAACCACATACAACCATAAACCACATACATACAACCATAAACCACATACAACCATAAACCATATACAATAAATGTTAATTTTTCTGTAACAACATTTGTCAAAACAACTGGCTAATATTTGTTAAAGCTAAAATCTGTAACTTTTAAATCTCTATTGCCATCTCTGTTAAACCAATAATATTATGGAGATACGGTTTAAACATTGATCTGTTATGTTGTTGCTCAACAACTGGTTTTTGTTTATTTTAACATAAAAAAAAAGTTACAAACTGCAGCTTTAATCAGTGGTAACTTAACTCGGGTGACTTACCGTAAGAACTTGAATGAGGAATGAGGATGTGGGCGAAACATGGAAAAAGAGAAACAGTTTGGAATTTTTTGGCATTTCTATAAGTTTGGTGTTTGTTATATTAAATGGGCTTCAGGTTAAGATGTATATTCACACTGTGGGTGGTACCTGTGCGACAGTAAGGATAAGCGTTCCAGGCCTTCTCGTGGATGCTGAGGGCAGAGGATGGGGCCAGCAATCGTACAAAAGACGGCACTTTACTGCACGATACAAACATAGTGACATTAGTCTAAAATCCAGCAAGAATCTGGATTATGAGAAATTCTTGTTCAAGAAACAAGCTTGATCAAAACCAGCTTTCTATGTCGTTTATAAAATATATGTTTAGAAAAACTAATACTGCCCTTATGAAAATTAACCATAGTTTTATTATAGAAAAAGTGTAGGAACCGGTTTTTGCCGCATGGATTACGATTTGCATAACCACAGTTTAACTACAAATACCGTGGTTAAGCTGTGGTTGCTGCAGCAAAACCGTGGTAATTTGTGGCTACCGTGGTTTAACTATAGTAACCATGTTTATTTGGTTAAAACTGTAGTTAAAGCATGGTTAATTTTCATAAGGGTGGTATCAGATAGATATACTGTGGTAATACTACATAAAATACCCTTACAAAACAAAGTACTGGAAAAATACTATGGTAGGCGATTTTATTAAATCAAACCTTTGCAAGTGGTAGACCTTGTGCGTGTATTGTCCTTTCTCTCCATCCTTCTCATAGGGCTCGTTTTTTAGGACTTCCACCCCTTCTCCACCTCCCGTTTCATTCTTGCTGGCCTCTGCCACAGAGTACAGCTGGCCCACCTGGTACTGCAGGAGAAAAACAGCCATGTTGACTTAACCTGGCTGCATGCAAATCTGCAGCACAGCGCATTAAAATAAGCACGTATTTTGTCGTTGCTTTGGTGTGCCTCTGAGAAAAATCACTGGATTAAAGATAAAACGCAACATATATAAACAGCCATATATAGTCTGTCTTGCCATAAAGAAACAGCCATAATTACATAGTAATTTCTGTATGTTTCTCAACCCCATAATCAGGTGACAGAACTCTGCTTGTGTCTGATGTTTCCAGCAGATACACGTGATGGACTCCTGTTTCAGCCTCTAACTGTAAGATTACCATGACTTGGCAGGTCTCAAAAGGTTAAATAAAACACACAAGTCAGATATCCACCACTGAATGTCTGACCCAGAGCCTGTTACTCTGTGAGAGGAAAATATATACAGTGACAATATAAGCAGAAGACAACTGAAGAAAACTCTATATAGAAGCTGATAAATGAACGTCTTGCCTTTCAATTTAAAGAGCTATTTACTTTTAGCAGAGACAATAAATGGTGTTTTAAGCCAATAGCTTAAACTACAGTTTTTAGCTAAATATATAATGCAATTGATGCTCCATTGGTTTTTCCTCACTTAAGTACATAGATAAGTACAAGAGATATATTAGCATAGCCAAAAAATAGTGAGAACTAATTCACTTAGTTAATTACAAAGACTGTGGTATTTATTTCAGTTTGGAAGTAGGTTGTTTTAACCACTTCTGTTCATTTAAACAGTAACTTTCGTAATAACCACAGACTAGTAGACAGAAATAAGTGAGAGAGTTTCTGCCCCTCAGGCAGCACCTACACAAGGTTTGCCTACAAAACCCACTTCCACCATACAACAACCACTGCATAGTTCCTGTTTTAGCTGGTCTTGTAGCTCAATACACCATCAATCTTGCATATATTAATGCATGGGAATGCAACTACACATGCTAAACCCGTGCATGCTCACACCGCTGCTTAAACAAGACAAGAACTTAATGCACTTGTGCTTTAACCAGCACAAATGCAACAAGATGGTGACATGCATTAAGGTCCTGGACATGCTCGCCTGCATCAACAAATACCACAACTGGGAGGGGCAGAGATGACAAAGCTAAATCAATTTCAACCTTTGCTAAGGTAAACTGAAGCAGACAGGGTAGACTTGATAAAGTCTGATGGGTTTAGACTCGGGTTGCAGTTCGTTATGTCTGCGACTGCTAATGCACAGGCATGCAGTGGAGTGGATCAAAGCAGCTTTTCCACAAACCTCAGGTCTTTGTTTCATTTCAACATTTTAAATGGGTAATTAGCCCTGCCCGTCATAAACAATAAAAATGGGCGGAGCCTGGAAAACTGGAGTAACAGACAAAATCTTTAATTGTGTTACAGACTCTTAAAACGTACTTATGGGAGTAGCAAATATAAGACAGAAACAGAACAGACAGTACATACCTCTTCAACAGAGATGGGTAGGACGATTCGGCTGGAAGGAAAGATAAAGCCAACAAAATTAGTGACCTTTGACCTCTTCTCATTCACTCAGCCAACTTTGTTTACTGCTCTTACACCTTAATATGCTTTTCTGAACATCAGCAACATGTGAACGACAACAAGCATTGATACTGTATGCAGACAATACCATACATGTAAAATATAAACACAGAGTGTAAGCTGTACCCAAAAACAACACACATCAACAGTCATTCTTCGTCAGTATGAACACTAATCATTTGGAATTAGAAGTCTGTACAATTTATTCATTCTACAGACCGTGTCGTAACGTCACGGTATCATCACAATGACGCCATCCTGACAGTTATTACCCGAGGCATTTTTAACAAAGTATAACTTTATCATTTAACATTTGACAAAACATAGTTAAGAGGGCTGTCCAATGCCCTATGCAGGCAGTAAAATAGGTTTAAAGATTTAGATTAAAAGGTATTTTAGCCTCAAAGTGTCATGACGTAACCCAGTGCGTTATGACGCGTGACTGGCGAACGACAGCACGTGACAATCACATTCATATTACCTGCCATGTCTCTAACAAGAAACATAAAGTTAAGCAGCATGTTTAACTTTTGCAAAGCAACCAACGACCATCATTACCAATGAGTATAAAGTTACATGAACCCAGATTAGACTAAAAACAACAAGGTAAAACTTTAACGCACGACCGTTTTGTGACAGTAAACACAATCGCGGCTGACGATGATTGAAAACAATGAGGAAAACCCATAAGGGATTCAAAATCCATGAATGAAAATCAACACAAATCCACTTCATAGGACAACAGCCGGCGAAAGTGACCAAACGCGCCCCAAAGTCCAGTTCACCCGTTGGCCATTTCCCTCATTTGAGATTCAAAGTTCACACAATCACACTAAATGACTTACAACTCCTTTATTAACATGTTATCTCCTGCGACTCCAGGCGTCCAGCATTCAAACAAATGTGCGCTGACTTTACTCCACCGATCCTCTCCGCTGTGACTCGGTTCAGGTTCCTGAATTTCTCATTTCTTTGAATTCATTTCCTGAAAAATGTCTACAGGAGCGCCGCGTCGTCACGGCAACCACACCCACTGACATGGAAACCGGGGCTGGAGCGAATCTCATTGGTCGAGAAGGACACATAGCGCTCTTGTTTTTTGGCGCCACACCCTGCCGTGATATTTAACTCGCACAAACAATTTACGGGTCTAAAGAAACGGAGACGGTGGGTGACACAACCTGGTTAGCCTGATATGGGTAACAATGTGATAAGGTCGATCTTGTTCCTCTGGTTTTAAATTTAGCACGGGACCTCCACGTTCGGCTGTTATGGGTGTGGGGTGTTGTTTGGTTTAGAACCAAACCTGAATCCAAACCCGATCTTCCAGTTAGCCTCTCCTGGCACATCACAGTTAACCATCTGCCTAAATCATGTTCAGCATTTAACGTTACTTTAACCGTGGGAATATCGCGCTATTATTTTATTTTCCACTTAATGTTTTATCTCCCAGCATTGTGTCTCAAGACAAAGTCATTCTACGCTGCCATCTGCTGTACAACTTACTAAAATTCATCTTGAAAGTTCTCCAAACCAAACGTGAAGCGTTTAACTACAGAAAATGAACGCGACACAAATTCGTCATGCACCATCAGGAAAACTCGTCACGTGGATTTATGTTATTTGAACGTGGAGCGAAAAAGCACAAACCAAAATGTAATACAAAGTAATATGATTTTATTTCATTTTCACATATTTGATATGGTTGCGACATTGGGACAATTAAAAAAAATCATCGTTTGTTATAGAGTGATAAAAGTAATCCAAAAGCGATATACGGTATATAAACACCCGCGAAAAAGGAAAAAGATAAACAATGCACACGTAACAAGAAAACACGACCCACGATGAAGAAAAATCAACAAAAATACTACATGACGCTATGCACTAAGAGACAATATAATACAGTGAGAAAACATCGGTGATTTATTAGTCGTTTTCCACATTTCACCAGAATCCTGCACTCTCTATTTATTACATTTCTGTGTAGGCAGTCAATAATAAACATACTATGGACCATAATAAACCAACATATAAAACAAAAAAATAATGACCGTAACTGTATTAGGAAAATAATGAAAACGGAAGGTATGGCAGTGAAGAAAAAGTGCTACTTCGTTCGGAGAGCACGTGGTTTGCTCTCACATTCATTTTTCTTAGTACAGTACTGCATCTTGAGTGGTGCTCATATCTACGCATGTTTAAGCCAGTGCAGTCCATCCAGGACATGTCTAGCTTCAGCTCCAATGAAATATTCACACGAACCGTGACAGACAATAAGTGGACGGTGTTGGGCGGATCGGACCCGTTCTTTTGATGCAGACAAAAGCAACTGTGTTAGCATGCGCATGTGCGTATCAGTTATGGTAACGATACAATACGAAACAGATGAGATTTATACCTGCCACCATGATCTTTCCAGGTACCCCAAAGTCACTCTAAAGCGTTACCCCAAAGTCTGAGAAATGGTTGTGATCTACACGATACTGATCTACAGATATATTCGCTACAACAACGAGTGTTATCGAGCATGTCTCAAAAAATCCCTTTTTCTCATCACAAATTCAAGTTCTTATCACCATATGCATCTACAGTATGTTAAGAAGTTACTAAACAGCCACTGCTGAATACAGATAAGTGTTCTGTTCCTGTTTTTAGCACCTTAGTTAAAATATCATCAAGTGTGAACGCTTTAGAACGTACACAACAATCTGGTAATATTGTATGGTACGTAACAATAATGTATGGCTAACATACTGTTTTCAGGTATGTATAGCTGTATAATGGCAAAACATAAGCACCTGTTTGATTGTGAAACCATATTTACTGTAGTGCAAGATATATAACAATACCTTTTACCCTTTACCCTACTCTCCTTTTGAAAGTACGCTGGCTGAGCTAAGCTTGAAGGGATCATACTGCAGGTAAATAAATCAGATATGAATTGAACTTTCAAAGCGAAACAACCTGAATAATTGTTGGAATCAAACCAAAGCAAGTCACACAAGGCAAAACACACACGCACCGTTTTGTGCTAACAAAGTGAAGCCCAGCCAGCAGTCATGTATTGGTAAGTAGTACAGGAAACACTTTCGGGCAGGTTCCATGTACCAGAGTAATGCTGGTGGAATTTAGTTTCTCGTGATCTAAATGTGAAGTTTATCCCCCCCGAACACTGTTTTTAATTCAAATCTACAAACTACTGAATGGACTGAAATGTACGATATCTCTCTCTTTAACGTACCGAATCAAATGCCGCATGCCAAAGCGAAGAAATAGCAGAAATCTCATTGTGTACAATTGTGTCGATTACATTAGATTCAGGTGTCATGGTCTCACGTCTTTTAAAATCAGCCCGGTTTAGAAAAGCTGCAGGTGTGCCCATGCTGTCCATGCTGGTATATATGAGATTAAGATTATTAGGAGGCTGTCTGGTTTCACATATATCCACCTTGTATATGTTCACAGGGAGATAATGACAGACACAGTCTCTAACTAAAGTCTGCACACATGTGGGGCCATCAGGGGGGGTGCGTGGGGGGGGGGTCCCTGTATGGTATATCCTACCCATTGGTGCCCACTTATTAAAAAAGTGTTTGTCCTGAGCCCTAATAACTTAGGCAAAGGCCCATTAAAGACAACCACAATGAAGATTCTTGAGTTTGTCTGGCAAACAAAAGACAAGGTGAAAACGAAAGACATCTTACATTTCCAAAGCAGAAATGTAGAGTCTTCACACTGATGCAGGATCAGTCCATCTTAGATATGGAGTCATAATCACTGAGAGAAGTGTGAAACAAGTTCAATCACTGGCAATAAAGCTAAATACTGGTGATGTAGGTATGACACGCGTAATACTCTGTTGAAGAAGAACCAAACTTCGGTTTCAGGCTGACTTCAGACCTGAGAGAATTTCACTGACATTGAATGCTTTCTCTGTTGTATCGTCACGTGTTAAATTGTAATCAAGAAAAATACACATAAACAAAGACAACAGGGCAGTTCCCCTTTCCCATCAGGCAATACATTAGGTCCAGATGTTGTCTTTGTCTGTTTCTAGCACAGAGACACTATGTTTTCAGTTCTGTGTTGTGTGTATATAAGAGAGCATGTGAGCCGGGTCGTGGCGTCTAACACCTGTCTTTCACAGTGTCTGTTCAATCACTTTTAGGATGTAAACGTGTGTTTTGGTGGCACGTTGTGAAACTCTCGGTTGCTTTGGTTGCAGTTGTGCCTGTCATGTGCATGTGTGCATGTGTGTGTTAATGCAACGGTGCAGGTGTGGTGGGATGGAGGGAACAGGGAGATCTTAACACGCCTCCAGTGACCCGCAGTCCTCTTCCCCCCTTTTCCCTCCTTCCTCCTGCTCGCTCCGGCCGACGGCTGTCGTCTGCGCATCAAAGTCAGACGAAGGCTTCTGGGTTGGTGCCGTTGTTGATCTGGACGTAGATCTTGGGATCCTCCTCACGTTCCTGCTTCTGTCTGCGCAGCTGCCTGCCGTAGCACAGAAGATAGCTGGGCAGGCAGAAGCCCAGCATGCTAATCACCAGTAGCCCAACATTCACCTGCGCAGACAAACACACACGACATGTATGAGAAACTGTCTATGGTGATTTGTGTTAAAGGGATAGTTACTTCAAAAATGAAACATTTTGTTGTCACAATACGTTGTTACAAAACAGACCTTCTATGTTCCAAATGGAAGTGTTGTGAATTTTGATTATTTTGTTCACACAAAGCTAGCAATTGACTTTTTTGAAATGTAGGGCATTATGTTTATGGTACTTTTAGGGCACTTTTTTCCCCTTGACAACTCTGGTCACTAAAGGCTTTTGTCGGTAGATGAATGCAAAAGTAAATGTCTCCTTTTATGTTCCACGGAGGAATAAAAGGTCATGCTGTGGTGGAACAGGTGAATAATGGCACACTTTTTATTTGTGGATGCACTGCTTTCAATTACACACATTCATGCTGCCCGTCACTGGACCACAGTGTGTGTGTTTGTGTGTGTGTGTGTGGTCCTGGTATTCAACAAATGTCCCAGTAATACCAGTAATACCAGTTAGTCTTGACCTTGTGGGGACATTTTCTTGGTCTCCAAGCTTATAAATCAGAATGATGTTTTTGGAAAAAGAGCGGGAAGTTTTTTGTGATGGTTAGGTTTAGGGGTAGCGTTAGTGAAGGGGGATAGAATATACAGTGTGTACAGTAAAAAACAAATATTACGTCTATAGAATGTCCTCATTAAAACATAAAAAAACCAACAACAGGTGTTTGTGTGTGTGCGTGTGCGCGTGCTCACCCAGAGTGGATCTCCCTCTAGTGGCCCCATCATGGCCATGAAAAGAGGCTGCTGCAGTAATGCGAACAGCGCGCTAATAAGAGACTGCATTCCCGTCAGACTGCCAAACTGAGAGGAGGGGTACCTGCGCCCAGAGAGCCAAACATGTTTCTTTAATACTGCCCAAAAACCCCAAAAATTACCATAAAACCCCAAACCGAGAAAATTATACTCACACGGCAGCATACAATCCCCCAACCGCAGAGTGAATGAAACCTCTCACGATGGTGTGCAACACAAACGACAAAATCTAGAAGGAAAACAACTCTGTTTGTGAATTATACAATTTATACAGTTTTCCCGAAGCATAACATGCTTTTTCTGAACCAGATGCTCTTTGTAATGAATAAATAATGAATAGCTGGCATGCGGTAAATGCAGGCTTTGAAATAGGGTCGTATTCAGGACTGCCACAGTGGGGCACTGCTGCGCCGCTGCAATGCTGCTTAAAATCCCATCGCATTCTCTGCAGTAACATGTCAGCGCCTATGCACCACTTTCTCTCTCGTTGGTCAGAATGCGGTTTTGTGGATGCTGACAGCGATACGGGCGCCTGTGTTCTCAGTTACCTGCAGAGGAAGGTTGGGCACCAGGCATGTCACCCCAAAGCCGACCAGCAGCAAGTTAGTGAAGATGAATGCGCGGGTGGCATTGCTGATCTTCTGTATCTGTTTGTCTCTCTTCTTTGGTTGAGCAGGATCCCTAAAAGGTGAATCACAAGCACATAATGACGTGTAACACCACATCAGACTCATCGGTGAATAACAATTACAGGGTGGAGATAAGTGTTTGGAGATAAGTGTCAAGGTGATGCATGAGGCGGCAGAAAGCTCGTGATTAAACTCACTTTGGCACTTGTTTCTCGTTCTCCTCCTCACACTCTTTGAGTTTCCAGTCCATGATGTAGCCAATCACAGGGGCCGTTAGGAGACAGAGCAACTGCAGGACCCCGAAGATAGATGTGTACGTGCTCACTGTGAGAGAAATGAAGTTTTTGAACAGAGTAGGTGGAGGAATGAATTATTAGATGGATATGAGGCTGTGCGCTGACTTTGACGCATCACAACAATCTCTACCCAGCTAACAGGGAAAGTTCTCAGAGCGTTGGCTAATGTTCTCTAAAAGGTCCCTCAAAGTCATCAAAAACATTCTTGCAGTAAAATTAGTAGAACATTATATATATATATATATATATATATATATGTTATTCTTAAGTTGTTAGTGGAACGTTTAAAAATGTTACAGAATTAAAAAAGTTTTTTTAAGAATTATGTTCTTATAAACAATCAACAACGTTAATGCAATGTGTAAAAAACTGGATGTTTTAAACATTCCTAGAACATTCAAAATGATATTCTTTATGGTTTAGTTACTTAATGGAAATGTTATGGAAACGTTTTTGCAACCTACACATGTTAGCTGGTTAAACACCTAGGGCTTGGCTTATGTTTTTATACGACAACAAGAATCAATGTCAGATGAAGATGGAAGAGGGTTGTCTGGGGGTGGTATCAAGAATGCATTTTTATTTTGCCTGCAGTCTTACCCATTTCCATCCTCTCCACTGATAAAAGACACGAAGCAGCACGAGAAACAGACAAAGAACAGGAAACAGACAAGCAGTTAGCAACACGGCCATCAGAGTACATACAGAGATTAGGCCAATGAGTGAGAGAGTCAGACAGCCAATCACTGCGCGTGACATCATCAAGAACAATGAGAAAAGCAGTCATAGAAATTCCACAGGTGACCAGCAGCATCAACACAAGCGTCGTGTTACGCTTTAGCCTGTAGCTTTACACTTCCTGTATGGCAGCATTTTGGGAACATTTTCAACAAACCGCACATGCCCACATGTACTGAACATCAGGTGAAGCATCAGTACACACCTTTGTTCAGGTCTTTTTCAGCAAGAGACTCCAGGATATTGTTCATGGCACCCATGTAGAAGATGAGTCTGAGCTGAGTCACGCACATCGTGATAAGGCTGAGCATAAATATGGGGCTGAAGATGCTCCTCATGAAGGACTGGGCTGCAGACACACAAAAACAACACATCCATTAAAGAGGATTCGTCATGTGGGCGCCGCTTCAAAAATGGGTGCATTTAATTGGCTTCTTAATTACATTTCATCAATCGAAAGCATTTTGGATGGAAGCAATGATTTAATGTTTGCGAGTTACACCACGAGATTTAAAAAAACATCTTTCCGTGGAAAATTACTGTGAACATTAATTCACAGTAATGTTAAACACCTGCACGAGGGTAATGTCACTTCACTACAGCGCGCTGTTTAAATGGAATGGACAGCCAGGCAACGAGTCAACGCTTGGCATAGTAACTCAGAGGCCTGGGGGTTTGGATTTGTTAATGATCCACTAATTCTGGTGCTGTAAATACACACTTGTCTACTAACCAGCACTGGAGGGATGTTTATGATGCCTGTCACAGCTGTGTGCCCTGTTTATTACCTGGTACTTTCATGCACACACACATATAAACTACGTAATTTTTCCTATTAAGCCCTAGTTTGATATGAAACTACACACACATTTACTGGGGTAATGGAAACACGTGGTGATAAATGCATTAGTGATCTTTCAATGACAGTTCGAAGACATAAGCACCAGTCGTTCTTTCTCAAACCTCCTACAACACACAGCTTCACCTCCAGCTGTGCCACTGCAGCTGCCCCTCGGTGATATCCGTCCCCTTCCACAGCCACCTCATTTGCCCCTGTCGGTTTCAGCTGTAGATGTCTGTCAGTGCCGTGGGTCTTTCAGGAACATGGTCCAAATCAATTGCACGGTCCGTTTACTACAAAAGACCTGGATCAGAGTCCCTGCTGAGGGTTATGGAACCCTAAAATGGGCCAGTGGGGAGCGAGGGCCAGTTGCATTATTCTGACATGTTTGAGGTGAATTTGGAATAATTGCTTGGCACAGATTTGGGTTAGTAGAAGCAAAGTGCAAACAGCATGTGTTAGTTTCTATTGGACCCAAACTCCTCCAGACGTCAGAACATGGGACCCGGCTATTGGAACGTTCCTAAAACGTTGGTTAATGTTCTCCAAAACGTCTCTCAAAGCTAAATCTAAAACATTCTTCAAGTAACGTTGGTAAAATGTTTTTCTAATGTTATTTCTAAATAGTTGGAATGGAATGTTTTAAAAAGTTACAAATGTAAAAACGTTTAAATAATGTTCTTATAATGAAGCAATAACATTAATACAAAGTCTAAAAAACAGGACATTCCTAAAACTTTCAAATAACATTTGAAACATTAAGTAACATTAAGTAACATGTTTTTGTTACTTAATGGAAACGTTAGGGAAACATTTTTATCTTAAACGGTTGGCTGGGGAATCCCTGCTGACTCAGGCTAATGAAGGAATCCTCCTGCACTTTAAAGAGGATTTATTTAGAGACATTTATTAACACACACTCGTGTCCGTCTGCATATTCCCAGTATGTCTGGAGTTCACAGTGAGGGGGAATGTTTTTGTACATTGGCAGGAACCAAGTATCTCTTTGTTCAGTACAGTTCTCTCAAAACGCACATGAATGCAGGATTACATAAGCCACTTGAATTCGAAGAACAGTGTGTCAAAAGCAATGGATGTATCACAACTCTGACTTCATAATTAATAAACAATCTCCATTATACCACAGTGCAATTACTTTGCACACAGTGGGGTCTAAAGATCTGACATCATTAGTGAAACGTTTATTACAGTAATTTTTATTACAGAAACTTTTATTTTACAGTAATCACTAATATTATACAAAAATGTTTATTTATAAGCCATTTGAGTGAAAGATTTTTGGACAAATGTTTGTTAATTACTGAATTTCTTAGTAAAAGAGTAAAATTTCCTAGAATGCCTAACCCACCACAAGTTTGTACAAATACTGATAATCATATTTTTCCAGCACGATATGAGAACGTTCCAAAGATCATCTTCTGTGCTTCAGATGGACAAAGAACAAAGAGTTGGCCAATGGACAGAACCAAAGAAATTCTCTTAAATCATAACTAAATGTTTTATGTCTAACTAACTGTCTAACTAAACTGTTGTGCGTCTTTATTTGACATTTTCTGAAATCTGAAACCCTGATTCTTTCAGGTTTATTTCCAGGTTTAAATGATTAAAAAGACTGTATATAAACCAAATTGTATATCATTAAAGAGCTTCCAATCCAGTTCCAAACAGACAGTATTCTGATTACCTCAACAACATTCATAACGGTCTGATTCTGTATCTGATCCGGCATGCAGGATGAATGTGGAACGGATATTAAATAGAGCAGAACACCATCACACACACGCTGCCTTCAGTGAATTCCAACTACAAAAGGAAAATCTCACTCAGTGCTGCCAAAAATCCTCCTCACTCATCGCCAGGCCCTGATTTCTCTCTGTCAAACACTACAGGTCACTGTCTTCAAAAATCTCTGGTAAACAGCTTTTTCTGAATTATTTACTGTAATTCTGTCCAGTAAACGTGTTTGCGATACACAGATGCTTTTATCTAAATCAAACAAACATTTCACCAGTTCATGCATTTCCTGGGAATCGAACTCATGACCCTGGCGTTGCAATCTTGATTTCTGGTATTCAGAATGAGGTGTTACAAAGGTTATTGAATGATCTTCAGCGCATGTTGTATGTATATTGAATCTGTATTTCTTTAAAATATGAATCCATGGCCAGGAAACACGCATGTTATTGTATGTTTAGCGTGAAAATGACAGTAAGGACGACTCGACACTCACATTCCTCTGCAGCTTTGCATTGGACCTCCAGATCGAGGGTTGAAAGGCAGAGTTTATTGCCCTCCTGGGTGGCTAGCTGTTTGGGTTGATTTTTCATGGAATTGCCCACACTCAACCTCCGGCCTACAGTGGTCACCTGCCTGTAAAACTGTTTCCCTGTGATCTTATGGTCAAAGCCCAGCCAGCTGAACTTGATCTTCACACTGTTGGAGAGACGAGGTGAGACAGATGAGTTAAAGAGCATCATCATAAAACCTTATTCTTTTATCCAATATAGAGAAACGTTTAACCAATAACCAGCTGAGAACATTCTCAGAATCTCAGGCTAACGTTCTCCAAAAGTTCTCTCAGATTTTAAAAACTGTTGTTGCAGTAACGTTTGTAGAAAGTTTTGTAACCTTATATATCGTATATCAAAAAATGTTATTCTTAAGTTGCTAGTGGAATGTTTTGAAAACGTTACAGAATTTAAAAACGTTTGAATGAGCATACTTATAACCAACAGTGTTAATACAACGTCTAGAAAACTTGACGTTAAAGTCAAGAAATAAACCTAAATAAACCTTACATTTTTAAACGTTTAATAAATGTTTTTGTTACTAGTAGAAACATTGAGGAAACGTTCTTAAAACCTAAAATTCTTAGCTGGGAAGAATTAGCCAAATTAGCCAGAATGACATATGAATTACATACGTGTAATCCATGTCCTCAGGTCCTGGAAAGGGTTCGAGTGGCCAGTTGAAGAAGCAGTTAATGAAGACCAGACCGGCACAGCCAGCCCACACCAGCAGGATTGTGATAAAGGCAACACCAAGATCATAGATCACCTGACAGAACAACCGTCATCATTATCACCAATTTAAGCTCTGCCTTAAACATTGGTCCAATCTGGAGCTGATCCGTACCTTTATTCCTGGGAAGGTGACGGCAGATGAGGCATACGAGCCAATCATAAGTGCAATGAAAGTCGAGCGAAGATCACCAAACATGTTGGGAAGCTAGGTAAGAGACAGGAGATATATATTAAAATATGTATTCATTTGGCAACTTACAACTGCATCTTGCTGTCCCAGCTAACAGGGTATGTTCTCAGAACATTGGCTAACGTTCTCCAAAAGTTCTCTCAAGGTTATCAAAAAACAGTCTTGCTGTAATGTTAATTTAACTATTATAATGTTATATATCATATATATCAAAAAGTTGTTGGTGGAATGTTTTAAAAACATTACAGAATTAAAAAATGTTTAAATAATGTTCTTATAACCAAACAATTATGTTAATACGACATAAAAACTCAACAGCTTGAGCCTTCTTAGAATGTTCAAAATAACATTTTTAACATTTGTGTTTCTTAACAGAAACATTAGGGAAACATTCTTACAACCCAAAGTTGTAAGCTAGGCAGTTCTTGTGTTTCCAAGGATTCGAACCCATGACCTTAGCATTGATTGCACTATGAAGAAACATTTCAGGTGCATAATCAAAATGTGCCCTTGCGCCGCCCACATTTCAGTTTACACTTCAGAGTTTAAAAGCAAAATATTTATATTTTGAACAAAACAAATCACAAACAAAAACACACACTCTGTAACAAGACGCACGTCAGATATAGAGCAGGGTATAAAAGTAAACATTGCATCAGGGTAACAGTGATGTTCTTTGGTAGGAGCAACATGTAGGTTGAGGGGCACTGATTGTGAAGACAACTGCATGCTGGGAATATTTTTAGCAGCGAGACACTGGCTTGCATAATGCTGTTTCTCTTCAGCTGGGCGGAGGAGCACAGCACGGGCTGTTCTCAACTATTCTGTCAGAGTAAACAACTGTCAGGAGCCACAGAGACACTCAGCACAAAAGACAGAGCAACAGACAATCAGAGAGGAATGACAGCAGGTTCAATGTTCAACAAGTCAGAGTTCATAGTGTTTATTAGTATTATTTTTAATGCCAGTTCATGTATTGTGGAATATGTTCTTTTACTATTCCTTTATTATTTATTTAAATAAAGAGAGAAGGAAAGCGAGAGAGAGACTCTTAAATCATAACATCGCAGTGTCAGGTTCTCCGATTGTTCTAGCACACATTTCATGTTGAAAATATTTTCTACATTTCCACACCTTCACATTTACGTTGCAGCAGGTTGAGAGCTGACGGCTGACAGCGTCCCCATATTGCGTTTCCTCCCAAACTTAACACACAACATCAACACACATTTTCCAAGAATCCTCTGAACTTCTCGCTAACTTCCTCACAATTCAAAAGCCCACTGAAGACGAAATGAAGGAAGGGTCTCTTTTGGAACACAATCCAGACGTCATTCACTGCTTCTAATTAGAGCAAAGGTCACTCCACAGCCCAAACATCCCGGATGACACATACAATAACTCACATTCAGCAGCTCAGGGCCGTTGTGCCTGGGGCTGAAGAGTCTGTGTAAGAACAGCTTTGGCTAATGGAGTGTGGAAGAGAGCCAGTAGCAGAACACAGCTCCGCATGATGAGCCCGTCAGACAGGGTAGAGAGAGAGTAATGGCTGATTCGCAGAACAGAGTAACAGAACGTACAGAGACTGCTTTACAACATTGTGTGGTTTAGTTTTTCCACAGTCACCAGACCGGGATCATCACAAACACAAAGAAACAACAAAAGCTCTGCAGTACATTCATCTAATTTTATTTATATATAGCAAATAACACGTTATGTAGCTTCATCCATATGTGCTAGAAAGCAATATCGCAGCGAACAATTCTAGGTTGTGAGAATGCTTCCATAACGTTTTCAGTATGTAACGAAAATGTTTAAGAAATGTTATTTTAAAAGTACAAAGGACATTCGAAATCTCTGTGTTTTTTATATGTTGTATTAATGTTATTTAAAATGTTCCACTAACAGAGTAAGAATAAATATAAAAAAAATGTTTCAAATATATGATGCTATATAATATAACAGGTAATATAGTCAGTTATATATAATCAGTATATTTTATATAATATAATCAGTTTATTTTTAGGAGTTTTTTTTTTAGGATTTTCCCTGACAGAGAGAAAGAGAGAGAGAGAGAGAGAGACTGTTAAATCATAACATCGCAGTGTCAGGTTCTCCGATTGTTCTAGCACACATTTCATGTTGAAAATATTTTCTACATTTCCACACCTTCACATTTACGTTGCAGCAGGTTGACCGCTGACGGCTGACAGCGTCCCCATATTGCGTTTTTTAAAGTTATATAAAATGTATAACATTAAAAAAACGGCATAGTAACATTACTATATGAACTTTTTGATAACTTTTAGACAATGTTCTGAGAATGTTAAATGTTAGCCGGGTACGTTAAGCTGAAAAATACTGATAGGCTGATAATGTCTGGATCTCATTGACAATATCTCAGGCAATATAATGAAGTTGTAGGAAAACCAATCAATGAAGACTTAAATGAGAACTCAATGTCATTCATCATCATTATGAATCTGTTACTCATCCCTGATTATGAAACAACATATGACCACAGAAAGCTGTCAAGTCCTGTTTCCAGCTCACTCGGTGAAGACAGACAGTGAGTCATCAGTAATGGAGGTGAGGGGGATATGAAGTGGTTTAGTTTTACATGCTAACGCAAGACAATGACATTGCGAAGAGGAAATGACCAAGGCGACAGAGAAGTGAAATAACCAGCTGGTCAGAACTAGCAGAGGTTGGCCAGATCCTGACATTTCCAAGTGCTAATATGGTTCCCAGCTAACGTTCTCAGACTATCACAGCCTATCAGCATATTCATGCAGTATCCTCACTCTCTATCATTATTTGTGCCCTGACACACTTGTTTAGTTAAATATATATGAATACACACTTCCGCAGAGGTCCGAGTATGGATGACATCAAAATGACCTTCAAAACATACGGCAGTAAAACTAAAGCATTTTTTTGATAAAGACGGCGTGCTTGCCTACTGAGCGATTACAGTCTCTATCTTACAATGTCTTCTAAGTCGAAACTCTGTCTCTGCTTTTTTCATTCTTCATATGACTCAGCATCCTAAAGACATGGTTACAAATGAACCGAAAGCAGAAATGGAAAAAAATGCATTAGTGCATCTGAGAGAGTGAGAGAGAGAGAGAGAGAGAGAGAGAGAGAGTGAGAGACATAATAGAGGAACATGATATTCCAGAGGAAACCTCAAGCTTTTATGGCTGAGGAAACCTAATTTTGTTTTCAATTATGTTTCATATAATTATTAACTCTGTCTTGGACGTATCGCTTAAAATATAGGAGGAGAGATAAAGAAATGAGATAATTGTTGGCATACGGTACGAGGGTTGTACAATTATAGCTGATGGCACAGCTCAGATACATTGGCTTTAGAAAAACTCCCTGCATAAATCACCAAAATTCTTTCAATGTAATTTGTTTTAGGTCTAAAACATAATTTGCCTATGGGGTAACAAAAAGAACCCCAATTTAAAATATATACTCTCTGTTAACAAGTCATTTTATCTTACACAATTTTTTTACTTGTCAAGTAAAGATATTTTTACTGGAAAATAACAAAAATACTAATTAGGTGAGTTACTTTTTGTTGCAGTGTTTGATCTGAGTTCATACTGAACCTGATGACCCATGATTGTAAACTTGGTATGTTTACAAATCTGAGCACAGTGTGAGACACTGAGGCTGTGTCAGAAAAGACCTGCAAAAGAGATAATGACATGCCACAGAGCTGTGGGATAACAGACAGAGATATAAACAGCAGCAGAGATGGACAGACAAGGGATTGAGGTCAGACACTGAATCAGGGAGGTGACTGCTGTGGGGGG
>JAZGTJ010007791.1:0-15830 GCA_036877575.1 Botia almorhae | reverse complement strand
CACACATAATCAGGGAGTTACTGTCAGGCCAGCAGACAGAGACACACACCTCCAAACAATCACACACAATTCATTTCTTTCCTTCCAAAAGGCAGGTGGGATGCACAGGTCAAACAGAAACCAGCTGGTGTGGGATTTCTGTAGCAAATGATGTTGAAGGCACAATTTTGATGTGACGGTGAGCTAAGAAAAACTCTGTTTTCTTTCTTTATTAAAAAAGTTTCATACACAGAAAGAATAAATAAGTCGTTTCTGTGAAATGTTGCTGATATTTAAAATAAACAACCAAAAACAACCCCCTTATTATTGCTCCGCCCTCCAAATAACAAAGATGCTATGCAACACAGGCAACGACTAACAGCTGAAGGACATGCCCCCATTGCTGATTGGCTAAGAGAGTGTTATCGTGTTGTTGTGATCGGTCCAATCCACTTTGTTTTTCCTCTTATTTACACACCCAGTTCTATGAGCAAACACATTTTTTTCAACACACACAGATGCAGAGCAAATAACTCCCAAAATTGTTTATTTGCGTTTTGATTTCAGTTTCTCAGAAATCGCTTGCTTAACATTCTGAAAACATCAGTAAAAATGAGGCACAATTTACAAAAGGAATATGAAGGAATTTTTCATTCTGCTTTTTTATGGCTGTTTTACTCTTAGAATTTTGCATGGTATTGTGTTTTGGGGTGAAAATGTCCATAAAATTAACAGATAATGTCCTGGCAGAAAATTACCAGTACATTTTGTGCTATTTTTTATAGACTACCTTTAAATACTTCATCAGTGATGTCACAGACTGCACTTACACTGAGTCTCAGAATGACGGTTCCGGCAGGCGTGTTTTCCGGGACGTTGACTGTATAATTGGCCTGTGAAAACACTGGGCTGTTGTCATTGATGTCCGTCACCTCCACCAACAGTGTGATGGTGGTTCTGCGGGGATCCACGGCACCATCAGACGCCTCCACGATCAGATCGTACCGGCTACGCATCTCCCTGTCCAAAGGGACAGCTGTGAGGATGGTGCCTGTGCTGTTAATGGTGAAGAGAGAGGCGAAGGAGAGCAGTCGGTACCGCACCTGTCCGTTCAGCCCAGCATCAGGATCAGTGGCCTGAAAATACAGATTTACACTTATGGTCGTACAGATTCATGCGGATTCATCAGTTGTGATTGTGTGGAAAGAGGATTTCTAATGCAGAAATCACAGCAACAAAGTTTTTGACCCCAGACACTGTCTCAATAGAATGCTGATATCTACATTTACATTTATGCATTTTGCAGACACTTTTATCCAAGAAATCTACAGTGCATATAAGCTATACATTGGTATGTGTTTCTTGGGGGTTGAGCTCATGACCTATGAGCTGCTAATGCAATGCTCTGCCGGTTGAGCTATAGTTATAGTTTCTCTTGAGAACTGTATGAATGCGGCACATGGGGTACATGCCAAAAACTAAAAGTGTGCCCACCCAGCTAACAAGTTTAGATTGTAAGAACCTTTCTATTATGTTTCCATTAAGTAACAAAAACATTAAAATGTAATGTCCTAGAAACATTATTTCATTATGTAACATTTTCAAAACGCTCCACTAACTACTTAAGGATAACATGTTAATATAAATGATATTTAACATTAAAAACAATTTACTAATGTTACCGCAAGAACATTTTTTGCTAACTTGGTAACAAGAAAATGTTTCGAGAACGTTAGAGAGGTTTCCTTTTAGCCGGGCAGGCCCACTAGACGCCCACAGCACAGACTTCAGAGTGTCAAAACTGCAGGAGCAGAAGGGAAGAGGGAAGGGGGGGGGTTGCAAATGAAGGTAATCTCTGGTGGTTCTTAAGGGCAAAGAAATAAAAAGTTGCTTAACTAATCCTAATTCCTGTCTGATGAGGACAGCTCATTTGTATTTGAGCAGGGGTGCAGCGCTCGGCTGTAATGGCTTCAGAGGTGCCTGCCATAATTCCATCCTGTATAATTACACGTGCAGATGAGTGAGAGAGAACGGAGAGAGAGAGAGAGAGAGAGAGATCCAGGAAGGAGGAGAAGAAGATGAGGGGATGAAATCCAAATGTAGGAATGGAAATAAGAGGAACGAAAGGAGCACGTCGAGGGGGAGAAATTACGCGACTGAGCGGTGAGGAATGAAAGTGCAGCCCGTGGCTGTCTCACCGGCGGCGCTCATCAAAAACACCCTTACACAGCATCTGCTGCCTTCAATAATTAACTAATGGAAGGAATATGTAAACAGAACGATAAATAAACAAACAACAATACACACGCCATAAATAAAAAGACGCTTCTGAGTCATCGTTGTTTACCATCACGAGTCAGAAGAGTGGAGACTCCAGAATCGTGACCTACTCGAGAGAGTTTGTGAACAGCTGCTGCCTGCTAATGTTACTTCATTCTGAATCTTCAGGTTTTCTGAGGAACGTGTTTAAAGATCGACTCGCACCATGAGCTGAGAAGAAAAGCAACCGATGGTCTAAACTTCAATCGCTTTATTGCAGAGCTATAGTAACAGTGTGATTAAGCAATATGCAAATGAAGCAAATTAAAGTCATTTCTGTGCCATTAGTGTCACCAAAGAATTGCTGTGGGCGCGAACAGACTTCACAGTGTGTGGAAATATTTGCCACCGAAGTCTGGCTAACATTTTTAAATGAACAAATGTTTGAATAACATATAACCAAGCAATAACGTTAACGTCACGTCTAAAAACTGGACGTTTTGAATGCCTGTAGAACTTTGAAACGTAACGATGTAACAAAACGCAACATTAAAACGTTAAAAATCTAACTTTGAATGTTAAATCAAAGTGATTTAATTAAAGTGATCAAAATAACATTGTTCACGTTTTTTGTTACTTAATGGAAACCTTAGGAAAACATTGTTACAACCTAAAATTGTTAGCTGGAGTCGCCAATACTGCAGTTGTAATGTGTTTAGGCTTTAGGTTCTGTTGCAAGTTGAATATGTGTGTGTGTGTGTGTGTGTGTACGCGTTGTCTGATTTCTGATGTGTGAAATAAGTTTCTGCGTGTACGCTTGTTTGTTTGTCACAGTAGAAGAATCCAGGTGGTTATGATCTCCGCTGGGACCCGTGTGTGAATTTGAGAGAAGGGCCTCAAAGTTTGGTGAGCACCTGTGTGTGTACATGGCAGACTACACAACACATGTCTCAGCGACAAGAAGATGATGAAATGAGAAGAAAGAGCATAAAAACAGAGAGAAGCAGCAGTCATGAGAGATTTGACTTGAGCAATAATGTTCATCAAATTAGGCCACGGCTGAAAAAACAATATTTCATGCAAATAACAAATGTTGAGGATGACGTGTTACAAGCATGTTACCTGAGCAGATTTCCCAAGTAAAGATGTTACATTCACAGTAATGTCTGCCTTTTTTTGTAGTCATTCAAGTAATGTATATTATATATGCATAATGAAATATATAAGTATATACTTATACACTTTTGTGAAGGAGTGTGGAATGATGGAAGATCATAGGAATGATGGGAGATTTTATCTTCTCAACTGCTGATAAAAACCAATCGGATGAGACTCCCAAATCATGTTCCCGGATGATATAATGACAAATGATCATAACTGTTATGTTTGATCACATGATTTTATTATTAAACAGGGTTGTTGTAGAGTCCAGTTCATCCAACCCAGTCTTTGACTCGGATGAGCTGGACTCAACTACAACACAGCTAATGAATTAGCCACACGTAACGTAATATACACGTTACTATAGAAACGAAACCAAGGATAATGCGGACATGATGCCCCTGACAGGAGATGCAGTGAGGAGGAACTGGTTAAAAACTGTGAATTTCTCAGGATTCAAACACTGTTGGAAACATCTGGGTAATGTAAGTACACAAGTGAAAAAATATACAACACTGTGCTAGTGAGATTTGGATATTTTAAAGCAAACAATTTAGTATTGTGCCTTCAAATGTTTAACTTGTTAGGACGACTGACCTATGAGGGCAGGCCTGAGGTGGTTTTGTTTACCAGCTTATATGTTTACTAACTATCCTGTTGTCCAAGAATGGTATCAAACTCAACATTACAGAAGTCAGAGGGATTAGCTTTGATATCATGACAACTTCTGACTGAAATGCAACAGCACTCCATCATAAGAGCACGGCTGTTTCATCCATGCCTGAAGGGACCGGCACGTAATCTCGCAACTAATCTCACACCTGTCAATGACATCAGCACTGAACTCTATGATCAAGACATCACAGAATGACAGACGAACAGTAAAGAAACGTGTGATGCCAAAATGAACGACGGCACACCGTTGTGAATGAAAGGCTGACGCGTCTTGCATTGATTATCTTTCTAACCAACCAAAACCTGATTAATCAAACACTCTAATTAAAAATCCACACTGCTTGGCAGGGCAAAGCAGAAGCCGTCGGCAGGGACCCACTGTAAGGAGACTAATGGCTGTAATTTACCAGCACTTAATTAGGGGATAACAGATAGCGCTGTTTGACGATCTGAGCTGTATGACAGGTGAATGTGGACCTTCAGAAGCACCTGCAGCTGGAGGGATGGATCCGACACACATCAAGAACTCCCATAGCCAGGATAATTTTGTATTGTTGGGAACAGTGACCTAAACTACTTCTTGGTACTTACTCTGACTTGGCCCACAAACAGATTGGCTTGTTCCTCTTGCACTGTCAGGTTTCTGGGTAGAGTGAGGTCAAAGGTCGGGTCGTTATCATTAACGTCCGTCACAACAATGCTCACCGTGGCTGTGGACGTCTGCAAGTACAGAGAGATGAAATAAACATCAGGAGTTTCTACATGTTCTGTGTGATTTAAAGCTGCAATCTGTAATGTTCGCTTCTCTGTCGCAATCTCTGTTTGAAACCGGGAACTGCAGGTTACTTTACGTACTTTAAGTATGTTAAGTCAGATGAAGTCAATCTGACATTTCTTGCAGTAACGTTAGTGAAACATTTTTTAACATTATATATCATTTACATATTAAAAACATTATTAGTAAGTGAAATGTTTTTAAATCTTTACAGAACTAAAAATGTTCGAATAATGTAACGCTTTTTTTGAACGCTTTTAGACCTTTCAAAAGAACATGTTTTAATGTTTCTGTAAGTAATGGAAATGTTAGAGAAACATTCTTACAACCTAAAATTGTTAACTGGATTAGCGAGGAAATCATAAGTTTCGTTTGTAAACCTAAAAAAAAAAAATCACAACATAACAACTCAAACAGTTTCACAGAAGCAGTACAGTGTGTGCTGGCTGTCAAAGCCAGACGCTCTACAGTTCCTTCGCTCTGAGATTTACACGGCTGTCTGTCTGTCTTTTTGTTTGTTGCCTTTTTAAATATTGAAAATGACTGCTCAAAAAAACTGTCACAGTTTAGTTTCTGACTCCATTTCAGTACATTTACAGAGTCGTAATTAAATCAAAAGCAATTGACTTCCTGCTGCTTGCAAGTTTAGTGGCACACAGTAATGAATATAAATCCCACAAATCATTTAAGATCAGCGGGAGGAATTTAAACCCCAGAGGGCTGGAGATGGGCATGAAAAATTAATTTACCAAAAAATAATGCAGTAGAAAAATCTGGGACATTTGCATTCATAGATCCCAGCTAACAGGCAACATTTTCAGAACGTTGGCTAAGTCTCTCAAAGCTATCAGAAAAGTTCTTGCAGTTCTGTTAGCAGAATGTTTATTTAATGTTGTATAGAAAATGTTATTCTTAAGTAGTTAGGGGGACGTTTAAAAAACATTACGGATTAAAAATGTCTAAATAGCGTTTACCCAAGCAACAATGTTAATACAATATCTAAAAACTGGATGTTTTGAACATTCCTAGAACTTTCAAAATAACGTTTTAAATATTTTCGTTACTTAGAACGCTGAACGTATATTACGTGTATTTTAGAAACACTGTAGAAATATTGTTACAACCTAAAATTGTAAGCTGGGAGCTGTTTGCTGAACAAAAAAGTGTTGGTATAGTGATATTTTAGTGTTATTTTACAGAAATCAGACAAACTTGTTAAAGCTTGTTTTATGTCAGGACAAAGAGCTGCAGTAAATATTTCATTCATTCATTATCATGTTTTCACACAGAGTTCAGGTCAATTAAATTACATGAAACCATTAACCCGTTTGCTCTTCCCATGACTCCTTAATGACACAGTTTGTCCACATCATTAAAAATCATTTTGTTCAGTCATGCTGCACATCGAGTGTTCTCCATTGTGACATTTTAGGGCCCTTCCCTTTGTTTGGAAACGTTCCTGAAATTTCTTCAAACGTCTCGTAAGCAATAAGCACAGCAGCACGTCAGTGTTTGTTCAAGTTCTCTTGTTTCAGTGGACCGACTCCAGATGCACTTTTGTTTTATTTATCTTATTTTGTTTACAAAGGTAAGTGATTTAAAAAGAATTTTCAGAATTTGAATTTAGTCCCATTACGACAACAGCCTTGAGGGGGGTTTTGACAGCAATGAATATGCAAATAAATTAAAACCAGCACAAAATTACACAGAAAATGCTTTCCTGTCTGTCTGTTTTGTGTTTTAGCTTCGTTCTTTGTGGTTCTACTTGAGAATGTGAGTTCAAGAGAGGAGAGATAGGGGAGGAGAAAAGACAAAAAATGAGGAAAGAGAGAGACCAGGAAAGAACAGAAGAGAAGGAAAGAGAAAAAATTGAGCAAGGATAGAGTTCTGTTATTGTAAGTTTAAATGAGAGGAGTATGGAAGAAACAGGGGAGAAGGGAGGAGAGGAGAAAATATGAGATGAGATACAGTTCTATTATTGTAAGTTTGAATGAGAACATAGGTCATTCAGTGGTGTGGAGTTGAGCGATGATGCACTCACCCCTCCTGGATGGCCGTCAGATGCAGTGACAATAAGGCGATATTGGTCAGTGGTTTCTCTATCCAGAGGTTTGGCCAACAACAGAAGACCTATACTGAACAGACACAAAACACACCCGTCCACACACACACACACACACACACACACAAGAAGGTGTTTACTGCCATGAATTTCACTTATTAAATTAAATCGCCATGAAAACTCTCTCATAAAAAGTTAATTTGATTTTAATTTTCCTTTTAATTGTGTAACTGACTTCAAAGGCCAATTACGTTCTGTTTTGAATCATTTTCAGCTTTATTTTTTATGAAATTAAAAAGTACACAGAAACTGAACAGACACATTAAAGAGAAATAAAGAGATAAAATGAGAAAAACAGACAGAAAAAGAAAAGGTGTTTTTTAGTCTGTATTGAGGAAAGCGATGAATTTGAAAATAATAAAGAAAACTTAATGACATAAAAGTTCTCAGGACTTTGAAGTAACACACACACACCACAGATGAATCTGTGGGATATAATTGTACGCAACTGTTGCACTTTAATATTCTGTTTTTAAAGTCTCCGTGTCTCATGCACATCGCAGCTAACAAGGACATTATTCCTAGCTTGTTAGTCGAATGTTACAAACTAAATGCCACAGAATAAAAAAGTGTACATGCTTTGTGTCCTTATAACCAAGCAATAACGTTAATGCAATGTCTAAGAAAACTGGATGTTTTGAACATTCGTATAACATTCCGAACAACATTTTTGTTACCTAACGGAAACGTTAGGGAAACGTTCTCACAGCACAAAATTGTTAGCTGAGAAACTATGTGCAATCCAACAAAACTTTAAAGTGATGCTGTACTGTCCCAGTAAAGATTCTTATTACTCAGAACCAACCTATAACATGCATCATGCAAACGACATTCAACACACATGTTTGCTTTCTTCTTTTCCTGCATTACCTGATTTGCATAATTGCTTTGCTGAATTGGGTGCTAAAACAATGCAAGCAGCATGTGCAAATAACCTGCGCTATCTGCAGACGCAATCCATTCTCAGTAAATCCCCCCATGTGCATTTTTAAATCCTACCATCTCAGCAGCGGAAACAATCGACCAATCACAAACAACCACTGCTGGTCTGAAACTGACATACGAACAACCTGTGTCTGTGATCATCTGAGCTGAAACGAAGACCACAGAGACACCATTATCATTTGTGGACCAATGGGATTTCTGCAAATCAGGCAGCTCATCCTACAGCGAGCTCGTGCGTGTGTGTGTGGAGGGGGGTGGGCAGGAGACAGGCGGAGGACGATGTTAGACAGACAGCATCCTGTTAACATTGCAGTCACACACAGCAGAAGAAACAGGCTGCAGCACTGGTTGTTTATGTTGGAGTGTGTGTGTGTGTGTGTGTGTGTGTGTGTGTAGCTGTATTTCTCCTCAGCTGACCCCTACAAAAGCGATATTGAACACGTCCTCTGGAGCCGGTGAAACAGACACATAAAACACTTCATGGCTGGAATTCTTTTCTCCTGGCCTCACAAACGCTGCACAGAACACATGGCAGTCAAGGCAAAGTCTTTAAATTTTAACATCCTTTTTAATGACTCCTTAACTGCTTCTGCTGTTTCTTCCACAAAAAAAAAAATCAGTACAAAAAATCAATAAAGGCGAATTTTATTCTGCGGTGACCACACAAAACCTTCTGCTTCCATTCCTCACTTGCATTATTGATGATATTATTATTTACTAACAATAAAAGAGAGAAGGAGAGGAGAACAGAGGAGAGAGGAGAGCAGAAGAGAAGCGGAGAACAGAGAGAAAAGCAGAGGAGAGGAGAACAGAGGAGAGGATAGCAGAGCAGAGCAGAGAGCAGCGGAGGGGAGCAGAAAAAAGGAGAGCAGAGGAGAGGACATGAGGAGCAGAGCAAAGGAGAAAAGAGCAGAGGAGAGAACAACAGAGCAGAGCAGAGGAGACCAGCTGAACCAGACAACATGAGGTCAGATGAGACAAGATGAAGTGGGGTAAACATAAATGAAAAAAGACAAGACTAGACAACAAGAAACTGGACAACGTATTGAGATACCGCATGAGAAACGACAACACCGATGAGAAGTAGTGAGGAAAGACAGAAGAGGAGAGAGGAGAGAAATAGAGACGGAAAAAGGAAAGAGAAGAGGAGAGGAGGGAAGAAGAGACTCTTCTATTAGTAATAACAATTGTCTTTCTGACTTCCTGTTTTAATTCAATAAAGGAATTCTCTAATTCTCACATGGTCTGTCCTCTCTCTCACATTAACAGTGTGAGTCTTTCTCTCTGTGTTCATGCATGTGTTTTCTGTGAGGGATCTTCATGCAGAGAGAGACGGATGGACGAGAGAACGTCTCTCACAGCAGTTTCCTCAAATACACGCTGCTTGTCCTCAACAGCCCTGAGGAACTCCACAATCTGTGGGCACAGCTTATCTGTATTAACAGCCTCAAGAGACGCTTAACAACCTCAGCTGTCCATATTACACACACCTCATCCATCAGAGGACAACAGCCTCACAGATGCGGTAGACTGTTGGCTTTACTGGAGTATCTTTCTGTAGACCGGAGCTGAGGTGACACAGCGGGGAAACTGACCCTCTCAAATGCGGTAACGTTTGCCCTTTAAAGAGTCTGATATCCAGAAACAAGCTCTCGTTACGGTAACTGACAACTCACGGTCTTCTGAGAATTTATCTTCTAAAGCTAAACCAAACACAAGCCATGAAAGTGGCGTGACAGATGTACTTAAAATAAACAAACAAATAAATAAATACCATGATACAACAATGGCATTTGGGCAACAATATCATCAATGAATATGTAAAATCCATGTAAAATTACGTAAAAACTTTAAAAAGTTTTATATTTGTTATAAAAACTTTTAAAATGATTCTTGTTTTAAAAAGTGGCACAGTAATTTCTAAATGTGGGAAGCATATTAAAACTTCTTAAATGTAATTATACTCATGCTGAGGCCCTTGAAATGAATATTCATTTTATTGTTATTATTTTTGTTCTTATTGAAGAAAACTTACGTTCGTGAGAGATTGAAGACCTGCTGGGGATCACCGCTGTCAATCTGGTAGCTGATTGGATCCAGCTCACGATCTGTGGCCTATAGAATGATGACAATTCACACCTCATTTACATAAATTATTCATCTAAATACTGGCTGAAACATGACACTCAATTTAACAAGTAATTGTCAACATCTGTCAAGACATGATTTTTAAAATCCACCATGACTTTTAACAGTTCTCTTGATAATTTGATAAACTGTCAATAGTTAAAGGTAGGGTAGGCAATTTCAGAGAGGCTAGTACTAGCAAGCTAGGTTTGAAAGCAAAAGATCCCGCCCTCCATTCAGAGTGCCCTCCAAAGCCACGCCCCCTCCAACACATGAACACATCTGTGCAAGCAGGCTGAGTGAAAGAATGCAAATACATAGTTTGATAGGCAAGTAGGACATTTTACTGCCCTGCGCCTTCCACAGAATATAAATACATTATTTATGTAAATATATTTAGACCATTTAGTGATTGCTATCAGGATTTGATGAGACTTTCAACCAGCACAACCAAAAACCGCCTACACTGCCTTTAAGACCTGGATTCTTTTTGACCAATGAATTACCATGACTTTACGTCCAGTCATTTTTGATCACTAGATTACGTTTTTTTCATGATTTTAGGGTTTGTGGGCACTCTGTAGGAGGTTTGGTACCATTATGATTAAAAAAATGCAAAGCATGACAAAAGCATCATAAGACAAAAGAATTATGAAGTCATGCTACATGTGATGTGCGTACTACTTTTTAGCATGCTATTAACGGTTTAGCAGAGCATAATGCATTCTGTGTTGAGTCTGCAGTATTTATAGTAAACTGTGTAGTATGCAGTGAGCAATAGACTAGTGTTCTCTGTGTGTGTGTACCTGCAGGTTTAGCAGTATGGCTCCAATCCTCATGGCTTCACTGATCTCCAGGTTGTATGTCTGCATGGGAAACCGTGGAGGACTCTGATTGTTGGGCGGCAGGACCTCTATGTAGACTGTAGTTATGGAGCTCCTGCACACGTATGCAAACACACGTTACTTTTTATAGTGAATCCACCACTGAAAGAAGGTATTGCATCATCACTGACCTTCTCTCGGGGTCAGGAGCGTTGTCTGAAGCTCTGACGGTCAGCGCATACGAGCGGCCGACGACGAGCGCGACCCCCGGAGCTAACGTGATGCGACCTGTGCGGTTATTGATGATGAAATCACCCTGATCTCCGGCCAGGATTGAGTATGTGATCAGTCCATTTAAACCTGCGTCAGCGTCCAGAGCCAGCAGCTGAGAGAACAGATACATTAGTATGACATGACTTCTTTATTTACGACACGCTGCTCTGTACTGTCTGCAGCCGTGATGCAGCTGCTCTGTACTGTCTGCAGCCGTGATGCAGCTGCTCTGTACTGTCTGCAGCTGTGATGCAGCTGCTCTGTACTGTCTGCAGCCGTGATGCAGCTGCTCTGCAATACAAATTATTTGTCATGGGATAGATGGATAAATCAGACACATCCATTTACATGTCACAACAGTACGGTCAAACTTATGGTATGATCTTACTTATGGTATGGTCAAACTTATGTACATACATATGGTCAGTATGACGGTATGGTCATATATATATATATATATATATTTTTTTTTTTTTAGACGTGTGTATATAAATGTAACTATAGACACATACATATAATATATATGTTATATTGTGTGTGTGTGTGTCTATATATATACATCGTCTACGTTATGTATATATACATCTATCTATATTACAGTGTGTATATGGCTCTGTAAAATAACATCACGGTACTGGTCTTACTTTCAGGGTGTAATACAAGTGTCATTTTCTCACAGTATGTACGGTGGTCTTCTAAACTTTATTCATAATCAAGACTCGTTATTTTAAACCATCCATAACAGAAAATCCATTTATCCTCAATTAATATGCAGATTTTCACTTTCACTATTAATGAGCTTTAAAAGCAGCCTAATATGATTATTCTGCTTAAGTTCGTGAAAACAAACGTATCGATCCAAGACTAAAGATTTTGGTTCAAAGAGACGCATTGAGATGTATCCACTTAGCTTAAAACATTATCGTCTTTGAAAGCACGAGCCGTGCATGTTAATTACGACCCTTGGATTAGTCATCAGGGGCAATAAATACACCCTGAGGGTAATTATTTCAAGTCCTGCTAATAAGAAAGCGCCACCTCCATCTCGCATTCTGAAGAAAACTCTACCTAAGCTCTTCAGATTCACTGATCCATGTAGTGATGCATTTAGCTGCTTCGAGCTGTCGACTGCTGAGGTAGAGAAAACACACACACACACATGCACACACACACACACAGACAATCCAGCGCTGCAAAATGGCTTAGAAAACATAGCCAAGTGGCCCAGGTGACCCTGCTGTCACCACTAACCTCATTTTGGAGGATCCGGGTGGCTTGTTATTTAAAGAGAAACTAAAGGCCTTCATGCGGCTGATTCTGCTTTGAATTCTGACCCAGACGTGGCAGGACGAGATAAACATAGACTGAGAGCAGAACACGAGTGCGAAGATAAAGCAAACAAGCAGAGCATTATTACTGAGAGAGAATGTGCCACAGCCCGAGGGAAAGTCACGCACACATTATATTCACTTTAAATCATTTTGCCCCACTTTCTGAGCCTCCACTGTAGTCTACTTACTGCACTTGTTTTTTTATTTAACCCGTTTTACACCCGTACTGAGTATGTACTTTAGCAATAATGTAGGTGACTGACATCTGCATTCAAAAAGCATTCGTTTGGTCAGCAGCTAATCGAGTTAAAGTTTTGGCATTCGTTTTCCTTGCTTACAGACAGAAGGCTGTTGCTATGGTTACTGTAATGCCATGTCACTCTCCTGTTCCTCCAAACTCTGCATGACTTCCTGTTTTGTGCAAATCAAAAACTTACCAAGGATGTAATTAATGACATTTTTCTTTTTTGGCAAAACTATTTTTTTTCTCAAACTTCCTAGCATGTGAACTTCTTCCTTTGCAGACAAAAACAGAGACTACCAAAAGGTATGAATCACAGAAACGGGCCTTTTTCCAAAAATTGCATTTATTTATTTCGTCTGAAGAACGATGAGGCAAAGCAGAGATATTTCCAGGTGCTTTTGAATCACCTTCAGTAAATCATCCAGATCTTCATTTATTAACGAAACAAACACATTTCCGCGCAGCCTTCACACGCTGCAGATCACATTTATGCTTCTCAACAAACATTTCGCTCTGAATAAAGGATTTATAAATGGCTTCTCGTGAGCGAGGTGAAGGTTTCTCAGCTGTGGTGTAAAATCTGTGTATATCAGCAGAACATCTCGTGTCCTCACCTGCAGGACGGTCTCTCCGGGCAGCATGTTAGTGAAGACCTCCACGCTGTAGGACACCTGAGTAAAAGTGGGCGTGTTGTCGTTGGCGTCAATGACCAGGATGTCCACCGTCACTGGTCTGCTCTGCTGAACGCCGTCAGACGCCAACAGCTGGAAAAAGCAATGAAATGATTTCAACAGCATTACACACCATGCCACGTTCAGTTCAACTCCCAAACATAATCTATAATCTCTTAAATGAAAGAATTGTTTATTATTATTATTACTAATAAATTACTAAACTGTTTCTTGAACATCATGTTGTTTCAACATTTTATAAAAGCATAAAGCCACTCATGGTTATGATTATAGTGTTTAACACGAGGGGCTGAAGATGAGGGATGAGAACTTTCTAAAAAATTATTTTCTGAATATTCCTATTTTTCGTGCTTTTAATCAATATATGTGAAGCTTTTGCTTTGAAACAATGCAACGTTGTAAAAAACAGCTATATAAATTTCAACTGAATGAAAGTGAAGCTTTTAAGGTTTGATTTTGAATGTATCTGAAGTACATTACGCACAAGATGTGAGTCTGTGTATTACAGGAGAGCCTACAAATGCATCCGATAAATATCTCTATTGTTCAGCCACACCAAACATTTGTCCAAAGATTCCTGCTGTGTTCCTTTCAAAGACACTCAAAGTGCTGAGCTAGCAGCCGCGGGTTACGTCTTCCTCCGCTTGCAGATCCATGAGCTTTTTCCCCAGGGAACACTGGCAGTAAATGTGGATCAAAGCCCAGAAGCTCCCAGCACGAGCAGGAGCGAGGCAGAGCTCCGCATATGTAAACACAGCACAGTGTGTGGAGCTCTGGAGAAGACCTGCAGGCCAGCAGCATCTCCAGAGCGCTGCCTGATGCAGCTGGACCTTCTAGATGAACCCTGCTTTGGCTTAACTGCTCAAATGTGGAGTTGTAATATCATGAGGACACTTTGCTGGTTGGCTTTGACCTTTGAGAGCATTGTTTGGTTTGAGCCTCAGAGATCGGCTACCTTCTCTAAAACTAGAACATCATGGAACCACGTGAATGTTTGATTTGAAGTATAAATAAATCTCCCCAGCTAACAATTTCAGGTTGTAAGAATGTTTCCTTAATGTTACCAGTAATGAAACCATTACAAACATTATAAAATGATGGTTCTGTTCAAAATGTCCAGTTTGTGTAGCCACTGTATTAACGTTACTGTTTGGTTATAAGGATATAATTCACACTTTTTTAATGCTGTAACATTTTAAATCATTCCATTATCAACTTAAGAGTAAAGTTTTTGATGTATATGATATATTATGTAAAAAATGATTCTATTTATGTTACTGTAAGAACGTTTTTTAATAACTTTGAGAGACCTTTAGAGAACATAAGCCAATGTTCTGAGAACCTTTCCTGTTACCTGCATCCTCAAATGCACAAGACACACGACTAACATTGTCTACACTGGACACACACACACATATACGTTTATGAGTTCGGCGGACACCTTTATCCAAAGCAACATTTGGACATTTTATCAGTATATTTCGCAATATCAGCTGCACCCAACACATCAGCACACATTCTTACCTATTATTTGAAAGAGTCTCATCAGAATTCCTATGATGCCTAAAAATGATTTCTAAGTAGACTGCTTACTAGGGTTTGGAACACGGCACTTTTATATGTACGCCAAGTTCTGCCTCACAAACAGATCTCAGTGGCAGCTGTACAGTATGTTTGTGTTTAGAGTGAACTGAGAAACCACGTAAGAATATTCCAGATCAGCAGAGTTTCACAGACCAGCGGCACATATTCAATCAAACGCTTCAGGGACGTTATTGTACAGCAAAATAAAGATCCAAAAGACAGAACAAAGTGAAAGTCTGTGACTGCATAAATTGCGGCATCATCAGATCTCGCAGTGATCAAACGCCTCTGGTTTCCCTTTATAACTTTCACCACAAACACTTTCTAATAGTCACCCGGACAGAGACAGACAGAGAGGAAATTACAGCCCTGCTTCTGTCGTTAACAAAGCGACTTCCCTCAGTTTCGCCTCTCTGTGCGGTGCCTAACTGGATCTTAGCTAATTACAGGAAGAAAATGAATAAACAATAAAAAAGGCTAAAAATGTGTTCGGATGAACTGCCCCTCATTAGAAGCTCCCAGGGAGAGATTCTATGGCTCTTTGTTTGCTCTTTTATAGCTCAGGGAGTTTTTACATATGTTTAGTTTAGGCATCGAGTTTGTCTCCAGTGCTTCTCACACTAGTAGAAGTGAAACTAGACAAAAAATGAACTGTGCCCAGATGTGGCCTCGAATTTAATGATTTGTAAATAACTTGGGATTATATATTGTCACAGTAGAAATGATAGGTCAAATAAATGCATTGCATTGTGGGATACGATAATCCACGCAGTGTGCTTTGCTACACGCTACACATTTTTGCAATTATAGCAGGTGTTCCATGCTCCCATAAATTTGCA
>JAZGTJ010007790.1:0-22160 GCA_036877575.1 Botia almorhae | reverse complement strand
CAGGTCTCTGCAGAAGAACACTAAAAGCTCAGGTCTCTGCAGAAGAACACTAAAAGCTCAGGTCTCTGCAGAGGAACACTAAAAGCTCAGGTCTCTGCAGAGGAACACTAAAAGCTCAGGTCTCTGCAGAAGAACACTAAAAGCTCAGGTCTCTGCAGAGGAACACTAAAAGCTCAGGTCTCTGCAGAAGAACACTAAAAGCTCAGGTCTCTATGTCTGTACAGATGACAAACTCTGTTCAAGGATTACAGTGAACTGTAGGCCAGTGACAGATTTAAATTCAACCATATGGAAATTGAAAAGCATATTTACTTTGTAAGCCACTTTTTCTAATTGTATTTTGAATGCTTCAGTCATCTTCCATAAGGATGTATAGTCATTTATTTTTCTACAAACAAATGTTACTTCATGAGATTAATATGATTTAATTGAACATACATTTATTTTTTATTTTTATAGTGCCCTCTCAACCAACTGATTTTAAAGGTGAAGTGAAATCTGAGACTAGCATTCTGCTCTCTTGGAACCCCCCCACACAGACTGGCCAGGACAATCAAATCATTGGATATGAGCTGCTATATAAGAAAGGAGATGACAAAGAGGAGGTCAGAAATAGATCACTTATCTAGTTCCAGAATTGTCCCAGAATTGTCATGCAGTATAGCATAGTGCATGTCATATATCCAAAGTCATTGCACGGTTGTTTATATGAACACACTTCATTTTATTTTCCCCCAGAAGCGTGTTAGCTTTGAGCCCACCACAACCTATTTGCTGAAAGATCTGAGACCCTTCACCACCTACAGCTTTCAGCTGGCTGCTCGCAGCAGACACGGCATCGGCGCGTACACCAATGAGATCTCCGCTGAAACTCCTCAGACACGTAGGTTGTCTTTTCAGACAGTTGCTGGAGAACAGACACTGCATTTACCAGAGCAGACATCCTCCATTTCTCAAAGGCCATCAGCCTTACAATCATGAATTTGTTTGTGCTTAAATCCTTCACTTCTCAATGCCTTTTGAAAAATGGAGGCATTTCAAGTTTTGAAAGATGAATTGACTGCACATGCTGTTTTAATGACAGTCCATCTGTGGGAAATGTAGTCAAATGACAAACTTCAATATGGTGTCATCTATTTGCAAAATTCATGGCAGAACAAAAGTGCTGAATGATTCATTTATTTGGCTGCAGTCTTTCAAAGTGGCAGTGGAAGCTTCTCCCTTGTTTTTGTATGGGAGTTATAATACCACAGTGCATTTATAAGACCTGCTGGATTTATGAAGGTTCCTTGGTTTTCCAAAAGTATTTATCTTGGAAACTTGTTGAAAGCAGCAAATGCCGTAATATACATCTAGAGAAAAGACTCATATTCCCAAAAGACCTCATATTTATTATTTATTTTTACATTTACACTTTGTTACATTCATGCATTTGGCAGTTGCTTTTATTCAAATTGACTATGCATTAGCAACAGTGTGGTATGATACAGTATGATGCGTGGTGCGATACGTTGTAGGCTACAGTACGCTGTGGGCTATGATATGCTGTGGGCTATGATACAGTGAATTTCCTGGATATCGAACCCATGACCCTGGTGTTGCTAGTGTTAAGCTCTACCAGTACCAACACCTAAAGGATTTTAATGCATAATTAATTGTGACTACTTTCACACCATCACCCGATGGGCCTTTAGAGTCAGTGAGAATAAGTATGAGGTCTTCTGAGCAATACACTATGGTATAGCGCAGGTAAGTACTTCTGAGAGTTGTTTTTGAGGAAGACTGTTTGCATGTCAAAGTCTTAAAACATCAGTCATGATCTCTTGGACAAATCAGGCTTTTACCTCAAACCAACAGGCCTCTGAAAGGTTGGTGAGCAACGCTTTTCCTGTTTTAACAGAGCTGACACATCAACCTTTAATATTTTGGATTGATGGTAACTGCTTGGAGGAATTCAGCACCCATAAATATTCCATGTTTATTAATTGCTTTAGGGATTTAATGAGAAAAAAATGTTTGAATACTTGACATATGTAGGAAAAAATGACATATGTAGAATTCCAAAGGTAGGTTGTTTAGTGTTTTATTGTACCAGACTCACCAGTTTGTTTTTTTTTACCTGATTTGTGAGCAGTCTGTGACATTTATGTCTTTTTTTAATTGTATTTTTATACAATCTTTTTTATAAAATCTTCTTTTAAATTTATTATTTCATCATTTTTAATAAATGTAGCCATTGTGGTTCATCCTCATTTGATGTCATTTTATGTTCCTTTTTTGTTTTTTGTTTGTCCATGAACAACATCATCTCGTCAACCACAAAAAAACAAAAAAATCCTCTTACCTTCAACCCTTGTGAACCTGACCTGGAATCCAACCAAAATACTCTGAAACCAATCAAATACATTCCAATGGTTATACTGCACCTTCCACAACCCCCCTGATCCTCTAATTAGAGCCCTCAGCTCCTCCCCAGGAAGTCAAGTGTAGTAGTCCCAGTTCTACCAATATTCTGGTAAGTTGGAAACCGCCCCCAGTGGAGCTCCAGAATGGAGTCATCGTCAGATACACTGTCCAGTATGCAGCGACAGAAGGCGACGATACTTCGTTACATCAGATCTTGGATATACCACCAGATAAATTCCAGTATCTCTTGGAAAACTTGGAGAAATGGACAGAATATCGTGTGACAGTGAGCGCCCAAACAGAGGCGGGGGAAAGCCCTGAGAGTTTGCCACAGCTAATCCGTACAGAGGAGGATGGTATGTCTTACCCACACGCCACTGTGACCCTTTACTAATATCTTTATCCCTAAAACATGCCCCACTTCTGCCAGACTTCTGTCCGAGACACTATAACACTCCCTGTTTTCACACTAACTTCACTAATCAGGATTCTTTTGTGACCTTTTACAATTTTTTGGAGAATTTTGAGGCCTTTTACTCAACCAGACTTGAACACTTACATGTCATATTCCTCTGATGACCTTAAACCTCCAACAATCCCAAATGTCTTGTTTTTTTCCACCATTTTCTTGTTAAGATATAAAATGAAATAGCTTTTGAATAGAGTAAAAATCATTTCCATACCTGAACAAAGGTGGCTGAATCAACAGTGAATCTTCGAAAATGGGGCTTTTTTATTCGAATGTCCCATGAAAATGACATTTGTTTTTTCACTCTATCATAGCCAAACTGCTTTAGAGTGCTTCAAATCTTTGAAACACTCTCCTTGGCTTATTTTTTTGCTTGTTTTACTAATTATATTTTTATTCCATGTTTTGAATCAACTATACCCATTTTTCAGAAAAAATCAGGCGAAATAAATGACCTGTTTTTGGGGATTGTTTTTGTTTTTTTTTACTTGCCATTGTTGAGATAGTAGTGTTATCAGTACCTGCTAACAGTATTTACCCATTTTGTAGATAATTTTGTCCACCTCACTATTTCGCTCATGAGAGGTGCCATTTAGCCTCTGTACGCTTGACCCATTGTCCTCTATCCCATAATTCTCTCAGTGCCCAGTGGCCCTCCTCGTAAAGTCGAGGTGGAGGCTGTCAACTCCACGTCTGTTAAAGTGCTGTGGCGCTCACCGGTGCCTAGCAGGCAGCATGGGCAGATACGTGGCTACCAGGTGCACTATGTCAGGATGGTTAATGGGGAACCCGTGGGCCACCCTGTCATCAAGGACATCCTGATAGACGACGCTCAGGTAGGGACCCACCTATACAGCTTTCTCAAAACTTGACAAATTCATTCAGCCTTGCAGCTAATTTACTTTTAAAGAAACACTGCTTGACAAAAGCACAAGTTTTAGAGTGCCTTCTTTGTCATAAGTGACGTGATGCACATGGTATTTGGTTTCTGCTGGTCTTTAAGTTGTTGGAACTGGTTATTAGCTGGTCAGCCAGCCACCACATTCCAGAAATCTGCATAAATGGACAGTTCACCCAAAAAAGACATTTCCTCCATAATTACACTTATTGACTTCACTGTATGGACACAAATCTACTGAGACATTTTTCAAAATATCTTTTGTGTTCCACAAACTCATATAGGTTTGTTATGACACAAGGGTGAGTAAATTATAGATGATTTTTTCTTTTTGGGTGAACTATGGTATGACAAGTTAGGCTGTCCCAATTACTTAATTGAAAAAAAATCTTGATTGGTATATACATTTTTAATAAATCAACAATATAGTGTAGTTGAGGCAGTCCACTGAAGAGTGTGCTGTATGGGGAAAAAAATACAGAAAAAATTACTTTACTTTATTAGAGTTTGCATTGAAAGATCCAAAAAAATTCTGTTGTAATGATAATAGTTCAGTAGTTTGAGTACTTGTACGTTATGTGTGCAATAAAATCACCAAATCAATAATTAAATATGTGAACATGAAATATTGATTAGAGTGTAAATTTGTGTCATTGTACATGTATTATTCCTGGCTTCTGTTAAAACAAATAATCCATTACAACATAATAAGGCCTGTTTCACACAGCACGCGTATTCAGTACGTATGCGGTGTGTATTAGTCTCACACATGCTGTCCTCAGTTGTTTTAGTGCCGTGATCGTGAAAACTGAGATAAGGGTGTAGTTGTTTAGAATTAGAGCAGCCCGGTGCGCTGCAATTACACTGGCAAGAAGATTCAGCCATTAGTTTAGACTGTTGTTTGTTATTAATATACTGTATATATGATGTACTCTTCAATGTTTTTTCAGAACTTTAAAATGCTCATATTTAACACAACTATGGTGAGCATTGACATGGCCATTGACAAATTGTAACTTACTGCAAAGTAGTGATGAATGACATTTCTGCAAGTATATTCCACAAACAACTATAAATATAAATCAACACATGACTGCAGCACTCCGTGCTGGGAAACAAGTGTGTATAATATAATAATGTATATTATGATGTAGGACTATGGCTGTTTACTGGAAAGTTTGTAAGGCACTGTTCTGTGTTAAGCTGCTTTGAAATAATATGTATTGTAATATAATATGTATTACAATAACGTAATATGTATTACAAAAACCCTATACAAAAGCATTGAACTGAGTAAAGTAGCTACTCCTAAAAATGCAGGAATAGTTTTTAATGTTTTTCTACAATGACTCCTACAACCCCTGCCAACAAAATAAATTCCCATATGAACTTCTGAGCTTTTACACTAAAGTTACTGTGTTTAGGTATTATTATTATGAAGTATAAAGTGAATCTAGTGTTGTTTAGCATTGCTAGTGCCATTCCATGAACCCTGCTCCACAGCAAGCAGTACCGAACTCAGACGTTTCTCCAAAACCGCAACATGAACCAAACTCTGACATTGGTAAATCGGAAAATGAAAGCAAATCTTTAAGTTTTAACGTAAGCACTGGTGGCGTCAACCAGTTTTTTTTAAACGGCCAGGGAGGGAATGCACAGTCTTCTGAAGGAAGGAGATTGGGATATTGCTGAGAACCTCTCACCGCTGATGCCTGTACTTTCAATGCAGGAAATATGAAATCCTATTTACTATCGTCTATTTAGACACTGTTTTCACCATGACTCCAGTGATACTACAAGTTCTATAGCCAATTTTTAATGCCTAGTTACTTTTCACCCACCCTGTAGAACAGAGCTGTATGAAAAAAGGTAATTTTTTTCTCATAAACCATTTTATGTTCTCTAGCTGAACGAAGTTAAAAGTGTGATAAGTATTTAACAGAATTTTTAAAAATTCACATACACCCATGTCATCCTCAGGGCCTAAACGCCCCATGTGATCTTAATGAGGATGTAACATCATAACCCACACACATGCAAACACACACCATAGACCTGGTATCTCCTTAATTATACATGACTTCACATTAGTGGACTGTGTGATCAGACTTTCATTACATTTCACATGTAAAATACACATTCTGATCCCAACATGTGGCACAGAGACGCTAACAGTTTCATGATTTTTTTGTTTTGTTTTTTTGTTTTTCTTCTCTTGATGGCATGTGGACTTTGCATCAGTGGGAATATGATGACTCGGCTCAAAACGTAAGTCTGTTTTCAGCTTGTCTACAGTTTTTAAAATAGATTTGACATCTTTGGTACAGATTTGGTATCTTTGAATACTGCATCCTTTACAGGCATAAATATATGTACACTATATTGCTAAAAGTATACGCTCACCCATCCAAATAATTGAATTCAGGTGTTCCAATCACTTCTATGGCCACAGGTGTATAAAATGAAGCACCTAGGCATGCAGACTGCTTCTACAAACATCTGTGAAAAAATGGGCCGCTCTCAGGAGCTCAGTAAATTCCAGCGTGGGACTGTGATAGGATGCTACCTGTGCAGGTCCAGTCGTGAAATTTCCTCGCTACAAAATATTCCACAGTCAACTGTCAGTGGTATTATAACAAAGTGGAAGCGATTGGGAATGACAGCAACTCTGCCACAAAGTGGTAGGCCACGTAAAACAGACAGAGCAGGGTCAGCGAATGCTGAAGAGCATCGTGCGCAGAGGTCACGCCAACTTTCTGATTCAATCGCTACAGACCTCCAACGTTCATGTGGCCTTCAGATTAGCTCAAGAACAGTGCATAGAGAGCTTCATGGAATGGGTTTCCATGGCTGAGCAGTTGCATCAAAGCCATACATACAAGTGCAATGCAAAGCGTCGGATGCAGTGGTGTAAAGCACGTCGCCACTGGACTCTAGAGCAGTGGAGACGCGTTCTTTGGAGTGAATCGCTTTTCTCCATCTGGCAATCTCATGGACGAGTCTGGGTTTGGTGGTTGCCAGGAGAACGGTACTTCTCTGACAGCATTGTGCTACTGTAAAGTTTGGTGGAGGGGGGATTATGGTGTGGGGTTGTTTTTTAGGAGCTGGGCTTGGCCCCTTAGTTCCAGTGAAAGGAACTCTGAATGCTTCAGCATACCAAGAGAATTTGGACAATTTCATGCTCCCAACTTTGTGGAAATAGTTTGGGGATGGCCCCTTCCTGTTCCAACATGACTGCGCACTAGTGCACAAAGCAAGGTCCATAAAGACATGGATTAGCGAGTTTGGTGTGGAAGAACTTCACTGGCCTGCACAGAGTCCTGACATGAACCCGATAGAACACCTTTGGGATGAATTAAAGCGAAGACTGCGAGTCAGGCCTTCTCGTCCAACATCAGTGTCTGACCTCACAAATGCGCTTCTGGAAGAATGGTCAAAAATTCCCATAAACACACTCCTAAACCTTTTGGAAAGCCTTCCCAAAAGAGTTGAAGCTGTTATAGCTGCAAAGGGTGGATGTCTTATTAAACCCTATGGATTAACAATAAGAAGTCACTTAAGTTCATATGCGTCTAAAAGCAGATGAGCGAATACTTTTGGCAATATAGTGTATGTCCTTCACATGTCTACAGATGTTGCGTCAGATTTGATATTTTGTTGTTACTATCAGAGGAGAGGAATGAAGATAGACTTATTTGACTGTTTTCAGCATTCCTGGAGAAGCTGGAAATATCAAGGGGTTAATTGTTATTTCCAAGCATGGAAAATTCTGTATTTTCTCTTGCTACATCCTTTTTTGTTTACATTAGTATGATTGTTATTCATAAAAAAAGAAAAAATGGAGAATGAATCACAAACAACTGGAATGATCATAAAAACTGAACAAAGAGTTATAATGCTGCAGTTATTTTTCTAGTACTGCTTATAACCCCCTCATGCTTGATTTCTCACTTTTGTGTTTTTGTCTCTTTATCAGGAACTAGTCCTTGCCGACCTGCATGCAGAGACCACATATTCGGTTACCGTTGCTGCTTATACCACCAAAGGTGATGGAGCGCGCAGCAAACCCAAGCTGGTCACCACCACTGGCGCTGGTAGGTTACCGCTAGTTCAGAGCAATTTTTCCTGTGTTCTTGTGGACTTTGTTGTAGCCGGTGTGGCCCCTCGGAGGCAGGACTTTTACCCTGCAGCCATTAACAGTCAATGCCTATAATTTCCCTCACAGCCAAGACGAAGGTTGTAATTCCACTTACCTTCGGCTCTGACTTTGAAATGCTCGCAGGGGTTAAAGACAGAATGGAGAAATCTGTCAGGAAAATGGCAACATAGACTTTATTTGTGCAAAAGAAAAGAATCGCGATTATCACTGAAAGGCTTGAAACCCTTGAAAGTGCAGGCACTGTTCTGTTGCACCCCTAATTGTGCTGTTATTCAGCTCTCTGAAAAGCCTTTTATTTCACTTTTATCCTTGAGTGTACCACTGTGAAAAGGCACACAGTATCACTGTTGATTTCTATTTGACATTGTATCATTATAAACTGTCAAAAAAATAAGAAAATAGAAGTGCTGGTTCAACATTCAAATACCGTATGTTAGATCAGTGTTTTGATTCAGATATTACATCACACGTAATTGTGTTTAATGTAGTCAGGGCACATTATTGGGGTATTTGTGGTATCCTCATTAAAAGGTATTAAAACATGATTAATGAGTTAAGAAGAATTTCAAATTACACATCAGATTTTAGGCTAAACAATTAATCAAAACAAAATCTAATGTGCTGTTTGTTTGAAAGTGAAGCGTCGTTGTGTTGTACTTAGAGCACATGTGAGGCTCATTGTCATTTCTGTGTTGTTTTTTCTCGATGTAGTTTGTTACTGAAGTTTTTTTTGTGTAGTTCTGTTTTTTTTTTGTTGATTTTGGGAACACAATTGTATGTGTAATTTAAAACCCTTTTTAACAGTGCTGTCTAGTTTTTTATATGTAATATTACATGTAATATTCATGTAGTTCCATTAAATCTTTAGAATCAGGGTGACCAGATATGATAATAGATGGGTGGCAACCCTTACATCCAAGCCAATGTTTTACCTAAGAATTGTGTTTTTTGGCATGGCTTTTACTGCTGCATGTCTTACTTGTGCATTTGTTTTCAGTTCCTGAAAAGCCTCGTCTAATGGTTAGTCCAACAAACATGGGCACAGCTCTGCTGCAGTGGCACCCTCCTCCCAACACGTATGGCCCTTTGCAAGGCTACCGTCTCCGTTTCGGCCGCAAGGATGTGGAGCCCCTAACTGTGATTGAGTTCTCAGAGCGTGAGAACCACTATACCACCAAAGAGATTCACAAGGGAGCGTCCTACACTTTTCGCCTCTCTGCCCGCAACAGGGTGGGATTCGGAGAGGAAACTGTGAAGGAAATCACCACATCTGAGGACACGCCCTCTGGTTACCCACAAGGCATTGTAGCTGAAAGTAGTACAACAAATACCATTCAGGTCAGCTGGCAGCCTGTGGCACTTGCAGAGCGTAATGGAGCCATTATCAAATACGCCCTTCAATACAAAGACATCAACAGTCCTCGTAGTCCCTCAGAACTGTTTATTACTGCCCCTGAGTCCACTGTCATCCTGGATGGCCTTAAAGCAGACACAACATACGATATTAAAATGTGTGCATTCACCAGTAAAGGCCCTGGTCCTTACAGTCCTAGTGTCCAGTTCAGAACGCAACCTGTCAACCAAGGTAGGAGGCTCGCAACACCTTGCCCTGTTTGCCTTCACATACAACCAAACATCTTCTGTGAGGCAGTGTATGGTGTTTCTCAGGGGGAATGTGGAAGCTAATGAATCGTAAATTAGCCACTAGCGTAGCTAGCTCTAACTGTTTAACTGAATTAGCATACTCAAGGAAGTTTAGCAGCGGGATTCAATGGTAAGGTGCAAGGTAAGGTGAAAGCACTGGGATAGCCCTCTTGAGCCATGAGGTAGAAGGGGGAAAAGCATCACAGGTAAGGCTGTTGTTGACTAGCTACCTTCTACAAGGTGGTTAAACACAGTGTGCTGTTGCCTGTTACCTAATTCATCTGCCCCACCTTTCTTTCAGCAGTGTTTGCAAAAAATTTTCATGTGAAAGCTGCAATGAAGACTTCAGTGCTACTGACGTGGGAGATACCAGAGAACTACAACCCTGCACAACCATTTACAGTAAGATATTCACTAATACCAAAGATCCTTTGATATATAACCTCCTGGGTTTGTTGCCGTCAACCCTGAACATTTGCATTTTATTATAGAATTGTGATTGTGTGCTGGACATTTATGTTGTGTTCCAAAACCTGTTAAGCTGCCTACCCAATGCCTTTTAAATAAATAGCAACTTTTAGTGTGTCATAAAAAATTTTCATCATATCAAGTACAATGGAAACTCAACTACACATTCTGACAGTTTCTTGCTACGTAAAACTTTGTGGCATAACAATGCATAATATATTTTTATATATATTTTTATTGCCACTTTTCTATTGAATGAATGTTTATTTATAGTCAGCAGCTGACTGTTTTGGCATTTTGGATGGGTTTTTTATTCAGCTGCATTATATTGTGATGGGCAGGCGTGATGCTGTTTTGGAATTTTGCCAAAAGAAGGTATCTTTAAAAGCAATATACTGTTTCTCTCAATTTTACAACATAATTTGTACTGACAGTGTGGCTATGATACATGAATGCAGCTCAGTAGATTTTGGAACACAGCTGTGCTGTTTCAAGCTACATAATTTTGAGGTTTGGATGGTTTTTTGTAGATCTTGTATGATAACGGACAAAGTGTCGAGGTGGATGGGAAGCTAACACAGAAGCTCATCATCAACCTTCAACCAGAAACACAGTATTCTTTCCTGCTCACCAACCGCGGAAACAGCGCCGGAGGTCTACAGCACCGCGTGTCTACCATGACAGCACCTGACATACTTCGCACTAAACCATACCTGATCAGTAAGACCAGTTCAGATGGCATGGTCACGGTCGAGCTGCCAGCTGTACAAACTACAGAGAAAGTGAAGTAGGTGCCAGTTCTTCTAACAAGGCTTTCTTGATCAGACTATGCTGCTAGACCAACATTTTTTGCACATCATGCTGGTTGACCAACTGGACTAGCATTAATCAGTGTGAAAATGTAGGCTGGTTTAAGTTATCTATGATTATTAAAATAATGACAAGCCCAATCTTCATTCAACCCCAAGCCTGCTTTAATCAACCCTGTGACATCTTCCAGAGAGCTGTGTTCCAGACAGGGTTAACATGATACCAAACCAGGTGAAAGTGAAGCGAAGTTTGTGTGTTGGCAGGTTATTGATTTGTTTACTGAGGAACTCTCTCTTCGTCAAACATGTCGTTAATCCAGTGTCATCCGAAGTGGATTGGAAAGTCCAGATTGATTGGGGCTAATCTTGATGGATGTCCTAACGCTGTCAATAGATCCTTTGCTGGCAGCCACACCTTACCCATTTAGAGGTGGTGGGTTAAAGAGCAGTGTTTTTTCTCTCTCTCTTTCTCTCTCTTTAGGGGATACTACATTGTGGTGGTCCCTCTGAAGAAACAGAGACCTGGAAAGTTCATTAAACTCTGGGACAATCCAGACGAGATGAATCTGGAAGAGGTATGAAGTCATCATTGTTGTATTTCATTCATTATATTTCACATTATATTTTCATCTGTAAAGATGGGCAAACAAAAAATGTTTTCAAACAATCAAAGGTCCGAAAATAGCTTTCACAATACCCCACACCTCAACAGGTGTGACTAGTCTCTCATAATTAGACTTTTGACTTTTAGTATAAAATAGATCAGTCATGGCATGACAGCCTTAGACTAACCATAACCAGACTTTGTTTAAAATTACAGACTGCTTCACAGAATGTACAGTTTCTAGCACTACTAACCTGGCCAACATTGTCAAGTCCAGTGACTAGTTGTTGCTCAATGTGTGTTAACCCCATACCTTGTAGACATAACTGTTCAGCAGACAAAGCTCTATGTGTCCCTATCCCTAAATGATACATAAGGTCAGCCAGTCAGATTAGAGTTGACAGTATCAGTCAGTTTTTGCCCTTTTATGTGAAGTATACAGGAGGGACTGTGAGCGTACTGCCTCAGGTCGAGACTAGAGCATCTTCGTAAAGATTCAAAGCCAACACTGTTTGGTTAGAGATTTGCATCAATAAATTAGGCCAAGCGTTACAAACATTTTACATTGATTATGGAAGCAGTCTATGCAAGGACATCAGCTCCTAACCTTTTTGCCCCTTTATTCTATTTGTTATATGCTGTGGTTTAATGTTTTTCTGTACGGTTTTGACACCAACAAGAACAGTGGTCTTAGGGTGTTTTCACACCTAAATGTTTATTTCGGAATCGCGCTCAGATCCACACCACAACAATCACTCCGAGACTACCACGTTCAGGCGGTCTCAGAGCGATTGTTTTGGTGTGGATCCGAGCGTGATTGCCGTGTTCACATATGCGTAAATGAACTGAGCCCAGGGGGAAAATGCACCAGGTTCCGAAATAAACAGGGCCCGATTGCAAACGAACTCTGGAGCGGTTCGCAATAAGTGTAAAAGCAATCCAACACAACGGACCAACAAACCATATTGCTTTATATAATAGCAGCATGCATGAATAAACATTTTCCACAATGATACCCATAAAAATATTTTTTTATGACCATAAAATTATGTTTACTTTAAATTATGTTTTACTTTTTAAATTAAGTATTACTAAGCAGCATGCGTCGTTGTGTTGCTTGGCAACTAGTATGCTGAATCGTTTCTAAAGAAATACATTCCTTGATTTATTATTTGTTATTATTAAACTACTATTAAGCCATTTTTTCGTGGGTCTTATTGTTTTATTAACCATGAACATCCCTGATAGCTGTTTGGTGACGACTTCTGGTAAGCAATCAACGCCATTTAAAACCAAAGCGCGTCTTTTCTAAAATGTCTTCTAATTGCTGGTAAGAGTTGATTCCTGCTCAAAATAATCAACTAATATAAAACAGCAGCTACCAAAAAAGCCGCAGTAATCCCGTAAAGGTGCTGTCTGTGCATCTTGACGGATGAATGACAACTTTGAGCGGAATATGGGAAAATAAACAGATGCGCTCTGACCAATTAAAGGAGAGTTTACTCGCTCGTGACTTGTATTAAACAAGTTTGGTCCGTTTGGAAATATTGCCTTCTGAATGCGAACCAAACGAAGATGAAATTGCAACATTGTAGCAACTTAATCCCCTTTTTAGGAACAACGCAATCGATTTAAAGGTGTGAAAACACCCTTAATTTGGCTGTATGTAGAGCTGTATAATAACAATAAAGGCTTTCTATTTTTAAAGCACCTACATGCACTTCATTTTAGCGGCTTTTACAAGAAAGAAGCAAGACCTTATAGTTGTACCACCTGCCGCCTGGCTGCACGCTCAGCCGTGATCGGCTCCAGTCATATGCAAATCTGTTTCTGCCAGCTAATGGAAACTGGAACAAAAGGCGTTCTTTCTGAAGGACAGGAAGAGAGAAAATTTGTGTTATCACTAGAGTGGACCACTATCACCAAGGCATTATTTTTAGCCAGAGTAAATATTTGAAAGGCTATAATGTGCCATTGAAGTATCAAGGCACAAGCCGGGGAGTGTTTTCCCTGACTTGTGCCAGGCTGACCGCCAGGCATGAACACGTATGCTGAGCTGCTGCACCATGCAGAGATCTCCTCTCTGATTGGACAATAGCCTCTTTCAGTTGAACCAGCCCTCCCCCCATCAGCTACCCTAAGGTGGTTTTACAATGCTGGCATGACAAGGCTGATAATATAGCGTGTGCAATTAATGACAAAAAGCATGCACTTAACGTGCTGAAGCAGCGACATTGACGCCTTGTAGAGGGTTTGTTTTCCAACTGCTTCGGCACAGAGAAAAAACGACTTTCCCCTCCAGCGTACACACACACTCAATTTATTTGACTGTCAATATTTGAAGTCGTCTGTTCAAAGTGGCTCAAGGGCAAAAGGACTGAAATGGTTTTGACTGCTTCAACAGGAATGATAGAAACCTTTATCAGAGAGCTGATGGCAATGCCTGTGGATTACCACACACACAGACACATTCACACATGCACACACGCACACACACACACACGTTTGTTTGACTATATTAGTGAGGTCATTCCATAGACTTCCATTGATTTTATATCAGACTAATGATGTTTTTTATCCCTCAATCCTAACCCTCCCTCTAAACCTAATCTTCACACAAACATGTTTTGGTCGATTTATGAGCCTTTTACAGAGGACCAGTAAAATGTCTTACAGGTTGGTTGTCATGATATTTCACTGTTAGTAAGGACACATACACACATCTAAATGGGGACATTCAATGGACTTCTGTTGTTTTTATACAAATAGTTATAAATACTATAACCTAACCGAAAACTTTTACTTAAAATCTTTATTTACTATATTTTTATAGTTTTTTTTTCTCCTAAAGGGGGTTGTGCTCAGATTTTTCAGGTTTTGCTTACTTTAAAGTAAGTACTTTAAAGTTAAAGTACACACACACACACTTACACACTCAAAGACACTCAGTGAAATATGTTTCCTCATCAGTAAACAAATGTTTTTCTCTTGAAATTTGTTTTATAATGCTGTTTGTGAGTCTGTCTGCACTGTGACTGATTAATCATTTTGCTTTATAGTGAAAATTGAACTGTACTTTCAGGGTCCAGAATTAACACAACACAAGCATCAAAACTGCTTTTGTGTGTAAATAAAATTATGTTCTTTGTTAATTGCAACTTTGTAACTGCAACATGATACAAGGAAGTTATTTGTAGGAGAGTCTGATCCTGATCCATATGTAATGTCATATTTTTATAGTGAATTCACAATCAGACAGTATTGATCATTGATTAAAAACACTTCTGGTTTCACACTTCATCTTTCTCTTTGTTGTAGTTGTTGCGAGAAATCAACCGAACAAGTCAGACTCTTCGGTTTCGTAGGCAGGTGGAGCTGAAGCCGTACATCGCCGCGTATTTCCGCGAGCTGCCCTCTGAGTTCACACTGGGAGACTCAAAGATGTACACCGACTTTGAGAACAAGCAGCTGCTGAACGGACAGGAGTACGTCTTCTTTGTGCTGGCTGTGCTGGAGGTTTCAGACAATGTAAGTTTTATGTTCTCCTTTTTGTTGGTTGTCACTGTTGGATGTTGCGTTAGAAGGGGGTTCATTCAGACAGATGCTTCTCTGTGGTTCTTTGTTGAAGTTTAGTAAGCATTCTATGTAGGCAGTATTTTAAGGCATCAGAGGCGCACACCAAAAAGTAGCTGGCATCATTGTGCTACTTTGTAAGATATCTTCTTTTAGACCAGATTCTAAGGCAGCCTTGCATGTGTCCTTGACAGAGATCCCACAATGCAATGTGATGATCAGGTATCATGCTAGCTTAGCTAACACTCAGAACGAAGCAAGGATTTTTTTAATGGGGTGGCACAGGGGGCCGAAGAAGTAGTCAGGGGGTCCTGTGGGAAAAGTTTTGTGCCCAAATACAAGTGAAATTACATAAAAATGGCACTGCACAAGAGCCTGCAAAGCATTTTGCATTGAATAAGCTTTCCTGTAGCTCAGTGGTTAGAGCATGGCATTAACAACACCAAGGTCATGGGTTCGATCCCAGGGATTCCACATACTCAATGTATAGTGATCAATGTGTAGTATAATGCAATGTAAGTCACTTTGGATAAAAGTGTCTGCCAAATGCCTAAATGTAAATGAATAAGCGTATTCTATAAAAAGGACAATGCAATTCTCTTTTTATACAAAAAAAACAGTGAGAAGACAATAATTGTGTGTGTGTGTGTGTGTGTGTGTGTGTGTGTAGAGAATAACCCTAACCCTAACCCTAACCTATGGAAACCTATGTGAATCTATGAAAAGTTCACATTATTTTGATTTTAAAATACTTCTAGGAGAAAAGACTTATTTTATTTACTAGTGTAGTTTATATAACTGTCATTTGTTTCATCATCACTTTTGTTCTGCTTGTTTTTAATGTAGTGTGAGTTGTAGACAAAAGAAAGCTCATTGCGCTGTATTTGTTATTGCAAAGGTTACAAGAAAGGATAAGACGAAGACTGTATTCAGCCATTAAACCAGTGCAGGAGAGAGTTTGGTGTATATTACCTTCTTGTCGCTGAAACTGCCTCTAATGCCTTCATGCCCTCAGCTTGCAAGTCTTTATACATGACATCACATAGATCATAAAGAACTTTTTGTTGTTCTACCTCGACGATTAGACATTGTGTTGTCCATTATGTCTGCTGTTCAGATGTACTCTATTATAGTTTTGTAGTTTTCTTATATAAATTGATGTTTCAGTTAAGTTTGAAACAAAAATAAAATAAGCTATTTTAACCTGTAGTTTGGAGGAAAAGTGTGTTTTCAGGTATTTGTTTTGTTTTAAAATTCCCTTTAATATTAGCTGAGTCCTATCAGCTCCACTGATAAAAAGTGAGAGAGACATCAACTGTGAAAGCAGTGAGACAGTATTACTATAAACATTGAGAGAAAAACAACTAGAGCGAATCTCTGGCAGGACGCTCTGACTAAAGTCTTATAACACAGAAACAATACAGTATATTTTAGTACATATAGTTACTCGTGTGTGTCTGTTTGTGTGTGTGCGTCTGTGTCTGTGTGTGTATGCGTCTGTGTCTGTGTGAGTGTGCGTCTGTTTGTGAGTGTGTGTGTCTGGGTTTGTGTGTTTGTCTGTTTGTGTATGTGTATGTTTGTTTGTGTGTGTGTGTGAGGTGGTTCTTATGTTTCTGTTTATCTTATGTTGGTGATTTTAGATTAAATTAAATGCTAATGACATAGTGATGTAGATAAATATAGTGTTAACTCACATCACTGAACACACACTGATGAATATAACATCAATATTACATTAATATTACATTAATCACATTCATAACAGGATTTCAAACCTCTCACAGTGTTTCATATTAACAGATTTAAATTGTTGTGTTTAATTGAGCTTTACTGCATATAAAGACTTCTGTTACACAAGAGGACAGAGTCATCAAACACGCACTGATATTCTTAAACCCTCACTACGACATAACATTCAGACATCTGTGCCAGCAATTCAGACATGCAGATATAAACATGTCACTGTAACTCACTTTAAATTGTTGCTTGGCCGCAACAGTAAACACACACTTACAGTGGAAGTGCACTAACATTAAACAATAATTATAATTATTATAAATAAATAAATTATAATTATTTTAAATAAAATAATTATACTGTAATAAAAACATATATCCATTAGACTTTAATATCACAGTGTCAGCAGGTTTAAGACTCATTTACACACTTCCCCAGAAAGACCAACATATCATTTCTGCTCTTCCAGTCAGACTGCTGGATTACTGTCAACTCATCTGCAGTAGTTCTTACATTAGACACGTGTTGAAACTGTTTTAAGTTCTAATACACATTCATTTGTGTCAGATGCTACAGAAACTCAGAGGTTCACTTCTGTTCTCATTATCAGATGCTGTATGCGACGAGTCCATACTCCGACCCCGTGGTGTTTGCAGACATCGATCCCCAGCCAATCATAGATGAGGAGGAGGGGCTAATCTGGGTGGTGGGGCCTGTGCTGGCTGTGATCTTTATCATTTGCATCGTCATCGCCATCCTTCTGTACAAAAGGTAGAAACAGTGTAAATGAGTTCAAATAACTCACAGGTCTCATCTGAATATAGACTGAATATGACTGTTTGTCTTTTAATTACAGTCATAGACATCTATCACACTGAGGTCTTTCCAACTGTTTGATGTCTTCTGATGGCAGATTTATTTGCTAATCACAGAATCAATGTTACCCTTGCTCAAAGCGTATTATATAACAGTGTCAAGAACACAGTTCTCTGCCTGTGTTACACCAGACTGACCCATCAGACCCTCACTGAGAAAACCCTCTTTAAAACGCCAGGGACATTTTTGTAGTGACAAAATCTGTTTCTGGTTCACAAACAGAAAAGGTTTATTGGCCACAGCAAGTTCTGCTGTGCTCAAAAATCAGCTAGATGAGGGTTTCCCAAAACGTTTTGAATCATTCCCTTGTCAGTTCATTGACTCTAACAGTTCTGAGACCCACTGATTAGAGAAGCATGCTGTTACCATAGCAACTGGAATCACATAAAGGGACACCCACTCGTATAAGGCAAATGATGTAATTTTATTGAAATGTTAATACTACAGATGTAAGAAATGACCAAATAAAATGTTCATTTTGCACCAAATGTTGCACATGTTTGCACAAACTACACTGTGTACACTGTGAAATCATTTTGTTTGTCTTGTGTATTAACGCTAAGTTCTCCCTCCTGTTGCTTTCACTGGAGCAGTCAACCTGACCGGTAAGAGAGACAGACACATTTTATACACTTGCCCAAACCTAGACATGCAGTTACATAGTCGCACCATTTAAATGCTTTGCAAGATTTTGATCAATATAACAAGAGTGATTGCTTGACCACCAGTAGCACTCTTCTCGGCTGATAGTCTAAACATAGCAGTCAAAAAAGAATCTTAATTTCCATGAAATCCACTTGGACTTTGAAGTGTTCTGAAGTAAAGGCTGTTTTTGTCTGTTTTCAGGAAAAGGGCGGAGTCAGAAGCCAGGAAAGGCAGTCTGCCCAGTGGCAAAGAAATGGCGTGCCATCACCCTACTGACCCAGTGGAGTTACGCCGGCTGAACTTCCAAACCCCAGGTGATACCACTATCCTCATCATCATCAAACAGAGACCACCAACAAGTGCCTTAAGTTTGAATTACATTGTAATTAAACCTCCAAAAGTTTTGATTTTTGACATTTTCTCTTGAAATATAACTCAGAATGTTTGAATAAATGAGCAACATTTGATACCCTAGAACACAACTCAGAAAGGCAAGAAATTCCTCAGGGCTACAGTAAGATTTGACCCTGAAACAGAACACAATTCATACCAGCTCAGTGAGTTCAACTCAGGGAGGAACATTTGTCTGGAAATAAAGACGAAGGCAGAAGACCTTGAATCTATTTACAAGATTTATTCAACATGGATGACCCTTAAAACCTCTGTTGGTTATTGTATATTCTATCAGTGACTCATCGACATCAAAGACAGGCGCATGTGCATATAGGTGACCACTGTGTTTGATGCAGCAGACTGTGAAGGAGCTGTCAAGGAATCAGGGAATTATCAAGCTGCTGTTCCCTCCAGTGAACAAAGTGCAAACGGTAAACACCTATAGATTTTTTTTTCAGGGGGCAGAACAACGGTCACTCCATTAGTTCGTTAGAAAAGAACTTGGACTGAGCACCTGAAACACAAGCAGAAAACATGGCTGAGACCTGGTTCAACCTGCTGACAGAGAAGAGCTGAAACCCACTGATGTTTGCCGCTAGTCAGGCTGGGCTGCGAGAGTCTGAGACTTGAGGCAAAAGAAAAATTAAGAATTGTGAACAATGAAATGTTTGAAATAAGTTGCTCTTCTACGAGGTTTATAAAACTAACCTGTAACAGTGAACCGTTCTTCAAGTACTATAAGAAATGATATAGATATGCTCAAATCCTTCCAATATGCTCAAATATTCCCATTCAGGCACAGCTCTCTAGCTACTGGCGTCATTCACCAGCCGCAGTATAAACATGGCAGGGTTTGTATTCATGTGTTGGGCTCTTCAGAGTGATATTCGGTGCACTCAATTCCTTCCATTCATGCCTCTTTATTAGCAGACTCTCGCCCCTCTTTCACAAACAGCCTCTTAGAGAAGCTTTGCCGTCCTCCATTTTCCCTTCAGGCGGCCCAAACACAAGCTCTCGTGGGCTGAAGACCCTCTCTGAAGCGAGAACGGCCTCTGCATTAGCCCTACTCTCTCCGAACCCTTGATGCCTGTCATACGGTCACCCTCCCCCCTTCCCATCTCAATTTTCATCTTGAGGGTGCTTAATGTCGCTTCGCCGCGTTTCGCCGAATGGCAGTTTCATTGTCACCGCAGCCGGTAATGGGTCTTGAGAGGCGGTGGATGGCAGCTCTCCCCCGCTGCCTCCATTAGCTAATGCCCTCTTCTATCAGCCCGGAGATGAAAGAACTGCCTCGCCGCGGTCGAGCGTTCGGCCTCTTTTCTATAAGAGAGCGTTGCTGCAGCTCGCAGGCTGTTGTTATGTAAACCAGTTATCAGAGAGTGGCGTCTGCTCCTCATCTGTTCAAAAACATCCTCCGCAATGCAAACTAACACACGCTTCCTCTTTCTCAAACACGCGCTTTCTGTGCCGTCTCACGCATTACACGTTTTATAGCCCATAGAGTACAAACACATGCATAATAAAAATGTATGACATCATCTTTACATCTTTTCTGTTGTTGTTACGTTTGTTTTGCCATTCGTGTTTTTTGTCTTCTGTTCTGTTCAAATCTGTTTCTGTTTTGAACGTATTGTTGTGTTTATTGTTGTGTTGCCTTTATTTCTGCATGTTTTCATACGTTACCTGTTAGCATGTACAAATCTGTTTACTAATGAGCAAAAGTAGAGATAATATTTTTGCAAACAGTCTACAATTTTGACTTTGTTTCTCTTTTAGTTTAGTTTGAGCGACCACTACATACCACATATTTTAACGTTAGCTGCATATGATTTATCCCCTTCCCCTTTTCCTCCGCAGGTTCAGCTGCGTCGGTTTACCCCAGTAACCTCCATTTGTCAAGTTAGTCACTCTTGTTTCTACATATGCCACTGTGTTTGTTCATCTTTATCATCTGAATTGACTCACACCTTCATTTTTCGTGAAGCTTTGCCTCATGCAGCTCAGGATTTAATATGTCACATCATGTAGACTCATTGCAGGATCAGACTCTGACATCAGCCCCTAAAGATCTGATCTGTTCCATTTCTCCACCATGTTTCTCCTCACGTTAACGGTTGCAGACAAATAATGTTCCTTCCTTTTTTAAGGAACGCTCTTGCGTGGCTTCTGTGTCCATTTTCTCCAAACATGTGGCTGCTTCGTCCAGTCATACGGGCTGAAAAAATCTTCACATCCTTCATCCTCTATAATGGCCATCTCTTAGCATTTGTTTAAATGTTTCAGCACTAACATCAGGACTGTTTGTTTATTATTTTCTCTCTGCAGGGATGGCCAGTCACCCTCCCATTCCAGTCATGGAGTTGGCCGATCATATTGAGCGCCTGAAAGCAAACGACAATTTGAAGTTTTCACAGGAATATGAGGTAACATCAGACGTTTACTTTCTGCTGGAGTTTATTCACTCAGGAACTGTGTCTCTTACACTTCTGCTTTGTATTTACTGAAATACATGTACAAACAAACAGCAGGCCACCCTAGCAACAGCATAACACTGTATTAGTAACCACCCTAAACACCCTGGCAATGGCATAGCAACGCTGTAGGAACCACTATGAATACTAAAACATCTTGTACTAGTTGTATTTTCTTCTGTCTAGTTCTAGTGCATTCGTTTTGTCATATTGTGTAACTGCATGCATTCAGAAACACTCAGTCTGACCATTTGTAGTTCTGTGTGTCCAAATCATTTCATTCTTTACTAAGATTTGAATCTCCTTCCTTAACTCTTGTGATAAGATGCACCTTTAGCCATCGTTTACGCGGCCGCTCTGTTGGTTTTGACCTGATGAATGTTTAGAGCTCATGACGATATCAGTCACTGCACAGCCTGAAAAAAATGTCCTGTCTGTATCTCCTTCTGTCTATCAGGTGTCATTTACCATGGTGCTGTAGGAAAAGTCAGCTAGAATGTTTCTGGATGTAATCTTATTATCTGGGTGTGAAGACAAGTGTCATTTCCAGATCCAAAACATAAGAATTATTCAACAATAGGGTCTCTCTTTCAGTTTTTGGGTTGGAATTTGAATTTACAATTTATACTTTTTTAGATTTAGAAGCTTACATACATATTACATACAGTCCCTGACAAAAGTCTTGTCGCTTGTGTACAAATTGACCTGAAGTGCCACTGAAATATATTTCTAATCAAGATTTTTTTACAAGAAATGGCTCATTTGAATCCCAACAGCTTTTGTAATAATGTTTCAGTGCAAAACAAAACTGTCAAAAAGTATTCTAATATTCACAGCTTGGTAAAGCCCATTGAGTCAATTTTTGCAAAGACATAAGTGTTGTCGCCTTGTCATATGAGCTTCATCTGTGACTAATAATGGATCAATTAGGTCTCAGGTGTGTATAAAAAGAACCCCAGTACAGTAGACCTTCACATCAACTGCAACTAGACCTCTGCAAACATGCCT
>JAZGTJ010007789.1:3667-22165 GCA_036877575.1 Botia almorhae | reverse complement strand
TGTCTGTGTCTGTCTGTGTCTGTCCTACTCGACTCTTACATAACTTCTTTTGGGTCCTTGTCTATTCCAACACTTTTGTTTGCGCTGACACAAACCCGTCAGCTGCTCTCGAGTATAAAAGCCTGTTTCTAGTCCTCAACGCTTCCAGGAAATGCTGAACCGAGACTTTGAACTCTGTTTATATTTAAACATTAAATACACTCGTTCATCCAACTTAAGTCATTCAAGCTATACATTTTATATTGCTTCAAACCCACGACCTCGGTGCGCTGTGCTCTACCAGTTACATGTGTCATGTGTAAGACAGAAAACTCCTCCCTTACCAGTTTGACCAGGCAGTTGTGAGAGTTGAGATCTCGGTGGATGATGCTCATTGAATGCAGATATGCCTGAAAAGGGAAAGAAACGAAGGATCAATCGGAGCACAGAGATGGAAAAACAGATCAACACAGTTTCCGTCTCTTTATCGCCACAATGTCAAGAAGAACTAAGGCAGAAACCGAAATGATGTCATCACGGCAGCGCCAAGCAACACAACACGGGAGTTAATGCACAATTACAGCCAATCAGAACACATTTGATGTTTAAGCAAGATTATGTGGAGCAAGATTTTAACCAATGAGATTTCAAAGTGGGCGGGGCTAAAGAAACGTATACTTACAATATTAACTTGTACTACTCACTTGCCTTACTGAACCATGTCTTGTACATGGTGTAATGTGTACAGGAATATGACACCTTAGAGACGATGTGTTTGCATTTATTAACCTGTAACATCAGTCAACATGTTTAACAGGCTGCTGGTTACATTTAAAGCTTAGGTGTGCAATTCCGTCCGTCTGCCTCTGGCGACATCAAACGCGACAGCAAAAACAATGACTGCTTTCAAACTGGTTTCCAAACTGCTCATCCCAAACTATCACACACAATCCCAAACAGCAGTCAACTGGGACCCAAGACATCACTCACCATTCCAGACGCAATTCCCTTTGCAAAACTAACTCTCTGTTCCCATGGGAATGGGTCCTGTGGGGAGAGAGAGAGAGAGAGATGAATTGCTGACCTAGTTTATGACCACAATATAACATGTGACAACACGCAACAATCAGTTACACTGGAAATTGTTGCATAATGGCACTTACTGCAGAACAGAATTACTCACACACAGACGTCTATAGAAAACATGACAGTGCAACAGACTGATGCAAAGAAAGAGCGAGACACAGGAGAGATCTCATCTGTTCTCCTCATGCTTGCTGTTGAAACTTATTTTGAACAAACCACGTGGGTGATCTGGAAAACATTCCCCTGGAATCCCTCACCTGGAAACACTTCATACCTTCTCCGCAACCATTTGACTAACAGTGTGTGTGTGTGTGTTTTTCCAGTCCCTATTCCCTGATCTCCTCATGAAGTTCATCTCAGGTGAGCCGGGTCACAAACACGCTCGCAGATGATGTACAGCCCCTCGCACGGGCAGGAGGAAAAGAACTGGGAATAATAAGTCAGGACGCACCGTGTTTCGGATAAAATCCTTCAGCGTTCCTCCCTCGATGAACTCCGTTATCAGATTGAGTCGCTTGTCTTTGTACAGAACCCCGATGAACCTCAGAACATGTGGATGATCCAGATTTCTCATCACTTTCACCTGAAAGAGAGCGAGAGACAGAAACACTAACTGATAAGATTCAGTGAATGGAACTGAAGGGAGACTGGAGAAATCTAAGCCTGTCTCTGTTTTCTAAGCCTGATCTATGATCCACACAAACCACAGACCCTAAAGCGCCGCTGCTGCGCGGCACCACATGGCCCTGATTCATCTGCTGTTTAAATCACACCCTGATACTGACCCCGAGTGCACGCAACAATGAGACGGAAAGAGGAAAAAGAGGATGTGGAAAGATGAAGCATAAGATTAGGAGATAATCAGATGAAGGAATGAAGAACAGCTAGGAAAAAAGGAGGAAAGTCATTGTACCTCCTTCAGGAAGGTTTTCTGTGTCTCCTCATCACAGCGGATCAGCTCTTTCATGACCATCACCTCACCGGTTGCTTTATGAGTCACCTACACACACAACATACAGCATTAAGATTTGAATCAATAACCGTTCTATAGTGGAATCCATTTAAAGTAATATTATGTAATACAAAGCATTCAAATACACCGTACTGTATTACAAAGCCTGCAGTCTGGACCGCAGGTGATCAGACAAAAACACTGAATGAATGAGGGTACGAGCGACAGGTGAGAAACATCTGCTTTAAGATGGTGCACCTTGATGGCTTGGCCGAAGAAGCCCTTTCCGAGGATCTCTCCATGAATGAGGTCACAGGGACGGAAGATCCGATGGGAGCAGCTGGAAGGAGAGCGCAGGGATTCGGAGCGCCCGATATCCCGGGTCAGAACCGGGGGGTCTTTAGGAGATGCAGAGACTGGAGACTTGCAGATGCTGTTGCTGCGTCTACAACACACACAATATCAGCATTTTTTAGATATATATCTGAAAAAGTTCCTTCAAGTCCAGTGCTGACAGCTGATTGGACGATATACTCTACCTGAGGGACCTCCTCTTTAATGTCCCGTTGTCTGCGGAGTCGCTCCGCTCGATCTCAGCATCGGATGGGGAGGACAGACGCATACGGGAGGCAACCGGGACCCCCATCTGGTTGCGGGGAGAACCCAGACGCAGTCGGTCCAACCGCTGCCTGACTGGATCATATTCAATCAGCAGCTGCAGCGTCTGAGTGGTCCGGTGGATGAGGTCCTCCACCTGCGACAGCCAATCAGAATTCAGTATGAGTACAAGCTGCAGGATGGCTTTATTTTATAACATGCAAATGTGAACAGTAGCATTGTGCACAAGAACTGGTTACTCGGATAACACTGATTCCTTACGCGACACTAAAGCCACAAAAGACAAGAGGCCAAACATTATACACTGAAACAGTGGAACACGTTTGATATTTTAGACTCTTTTCGGTATGAAAGTCTAGATATCCAGTAATGAAGACACACAATGGCTTTTGGGAACTGGTCATAATGTAAGACAGACTGATCCCTGAAAACAACAGTAGATCAAAAACGTGTGTGTCCGTGATTTAATTAAGGAACTGATCCAGAATGAAAGTGAAGTGAAGCAGCGGAATTCAGGCTAAATCAAATTTGTGAATGCACGATGAGAATGTGGAGCGTTTCCACTGGAGAGACATGCCAAACCAGTTCAAAAGTGAATCCATACAAATAAATACATCTCGCGACAGAAAGGCAAGAGTTATGGACCACCAAGTGCATTATATGTGCATTATAAAAAAAATAAATAAAGAGTAACACGTGAAATGGCTTGAATCACAAACATTGAAATCATCAACACAGGCTGTGACAGGAGCAGTGTAAATGTCGCTACATGACCCCATTAATGCAGTTATCATGGTATGAAAGGAGTGTCACTGTATTTGTTGGGGCAAGTTATGATCTGAATGTTTGTATTGCAAATGCTTGCCGTGCCATTCTACGGTATTGTTACACGGCTTTAACGCGTTACAAAGCTGTAAGCCGTAACTTTTGTGTTAAAAATAACAACAAAAACTGTTCACAGGTGTACATAATAGTTGTTCAAAACACTTTCCTTACCATACCACGATTCCCAATAGAAGTTTAAAATAATGGTTTAGAATGTGTCATTTTGAGAATTGAGAAATGTCAGTTTGGTTTCAACCTACGTAAGATAATGTATGTAACGTAATCTGCAGATGTTGTAAATAAAGAGGCGACAGAGAGGCAGAGGTACAGACTGCAGCTTTAACACCGGCACACGCTCACCCAACTTCCAAGTAAATATTGAGGTAAAATGGGAAGTACCTCCTCCTCCATCAGAGCCGACACTGGGAGCCCATTGATCTCCAGAATCCGGTCCCCCACGTGGATGGCGTTCCGAACTTCCGGACTGATGTGCATCCCTCTAACTCTGTAAGAATAAGAGGATTATTCAGAGGTTGGGAATAACGAGAGGGAATTGACGGTACGGAAAACTGAAAGTGTCCGTTTGTGCCCTCAATCCAGCACTGGTAATGTCACCACAGTTATGCAACACATCCTGTTCACAGCATCTCTGGCATGAGACATGCCCACACTGCCGTGAATCTCTCCGACGGTAAACAACCTTCCTCAGCACGTCCCTATTGTACCAAATGTTCCACAGTTTATCTGAGCGTTGGAACTATGAACACACACCTCATACTTTAAAACAAACCTGCACAGACACACAATTTATCCCCACTCGACACTTTGACATCATCGTCACTTCGTCATCAACTAAACGGCATCGTTATACTGTGAAATGTTGTTGTTTTAATTGCAAACAGGCTTTCGTTTTCACAAAGTAATTTGATTTGCGCTATTGTATTTTGATTATTTTGATTATTTGTCCTGGTTTGTTATATATCGATATATTTCATTATCGTTGTCATTTATTGTCTGTTGCCCTACTACCCCGTCTTTATTGTAAGGAATGAGAACTCCACTGTAACTAGTGCAATACAAATCTTGAATCTTGACCTCACGCGAGATGGAGTGAGAAATGCATCCAGTGCTGTCGTGTCAAATGGAGTGTGCTCATTGGCTCTTACTCTTTGACCTGCACGCTGAGCGTAGCGCTGGTGCAGTCTCTGATGACTCTGACCGAGAATCCGCGTTTGCCATTGGTGGCGGCCGGCATGGACACCAGAGTCACGGTGTGAGGGAGCAGGTCTGTGGGAGAGTCAGCCAAACCACGTTTCTCCAACATTGGTGTGAGCACCACCTGCTTGTAGCATTTACCACTGTGTGAGTGAGCGAGAGAGAGAGAGAGAGAGAGAGAGAGTGAGAGGAGAAAGAATGAGAGAGAGAAAGAGAGAGTAGAGAGAGAGAGAGAGAGAGGGGAGAAAGAGAGAGAGAGAGAGAGTGACAAAGCTGACTCAACTTTTAAGACAAGACCCGACAAGAGAAAAATAGCTTGAGGCATGTTATGAAACACTCAGGTGTGTGTCTGCTCTGGTGAAAACAACAGAGGAGACAAACAAACTAAATAGCAAATGAGAAATACTGGATAGACACAAAAAGCAAGTTAAAAAGTGAATAATGAAACTTTTCAAATACATCAAAAATTGCTTGTCATCAATGCAGCTCACAAGTTTCATCACCAGTACAGTTTGAAACTAACGAGTTTAGAACCGATATATTTGCAGTTATAAGTCACATGTGTGCATTTTACTCACCAGTAGAGTTTGGTACGTTCCACTAAGGCATATGTATCCCGTTCCTCAATCACCACCCTGCAGCTCAAACACACGAAGCACTCTGGGTGGTATTTATAGTCTCCTGCCACCTGAAAAGCAAAATCCACAGCAGATCAGCACATCTTCATACTGCCACACTGGACATCTTCATACAGCACATCTTTAAGGTCTGACTGCACCCCAGATCTTTCTATAACGCTTGACGCTCTGTCTTCTGATCACTGTCTCTGTCAGGTCCAGCCGTTGTGGTTCAGCCTTTCTTTGCGTTTCATCTGCTTTGTGTTGATGCAGAACCCCATTCGGTTCACGTTCCTCTGTAGTGACGCAAGGGTGCGTGCTGACACTCTCTAACACCTGCTGGTGTCCGGGCCTGTCTGTTATCACAGGTGATATAATGCGACTGACTCCTCCCTACATCCACGATCCCCTGCCCTTAGACAACACATCATGTGTGTCAAAGCTCTCTCGAACGCGGGTCCTCTCTGACTCTCTAAGAGCTTCTCTCAAAAGACACAACTCGGAGAAAATAAAAGCCTTTTGTTTTCAGAAATGTTTTGTGGTTTTCTTCTTACATTGTTTGTGTCTCTCTGTCATTATAAATCAAAAAATGGCCCTCCAACACGCAACCACAGACATAACAATTCAGTCTGAAGATCTCCAGGAAATACGCTCGAATCGTACACCCACTTAAAAGAAAACCTCGTTCCTCAGAAACACAATTGTACGAATCATTTCATAGAGCTGTTCTCCTCACACCTTAGAAAGAGATTACAGAGCACACAAACGGCTGACAGCCCTTCATCTGGACAATCACAGGATTATAAATTCAAATATAATTCAATATGTATGAAACTGCCGGTCAGCGTGTTATAAAACAGAAACAGATGACTTTTATATTCTTAATTTCAGCTGAAAATGATTTAACCGATAACCCTCTCGTTGCCTCCTTTTATTCTAGCTGAGCAAAGAAAGTGTCAGATGAGGCTGAGGTTATTACTTAACCAACCACAAAAGACAGATTAGCAGATCTGCTTACTGAGCTGTGAATCACTGATCATAGGGTTTGACTAACCAGATTCTTGGGCAGTTTCTTAGCTGGTTAAGCCACGCCTCCACACACAGACTACACCACTCCACAATCATGCAGACCAGCAATAAGAGAATTTTAAGTCTGCTTGTTTTTCGTGTCTTGTTTTGTGTGATTTTAGCAATTGAACAAATACATGTCACAGTTACAAATCAATGTGTGTATATTACATTTAAATCAGTCTACATGTGCTCCAGGGAAATGTTTTTAAAAGCTCGACAGTTTAACCAGTGTGTAAGAACGATGCTTCATATTTCCCTGGACTTACATGACTTGAGAACATCATAGCCGCCTGTGTTACAGCAATGAGTGAGTGAGTGTGTGTGAGGGGTCATTTCCCAGCAGTGGTTTGCAGAACAGCCCCTCCCCTAAAGACTCAAATCACCACAGCTAACTGAACACTGAATGAGTTTGGGGGGGTTGGGGGGGGTTCCCTGCATCACAGCTCATTTACTTAAGATTAGCTCTCGCCCAAGAATGTAGTGTGCAAAGAAACCCAGCAGAAATCTTAGATACAGAACGTGCAATATGGAGAAAACAGTAGGGCCCAACGAAACCAGTTAGATAATGTGAACAGAGATATTGTGAGACTGATTTTGTTTAAAAAACACAAATGGATTGAAACCACATGCTGTTGTTTTACAGCTAACGCATGTAAAAACAAATGTATAGCTGTCAGATGTTTGAGCAATACAATTCTGGCTACTTTGTTTTAGCAAATACAGTTCAATACAAAACTATTATTGCACATAAAAAAATGCATCAATATTTTTTGCATGTTTTATTTTTGTATATTTTGTTTATTTTTATTACTTACTAACATACTTAAGGGTGATTTGTGCACTGGCATGTATTGTTCCCAAAGAAAAAAAATATATTTTTGTGCCAAGGACTGTGAAAATTTTTAGCAAAAGAAATGATTGTAAAGATCTAAACACAAAAACATTTGTCTAGATTCCCAAGAAAAAGTCCCCATTAGAAAATGCAGTATTTTAGTTGGTCTGTGAAAGAATACACAATCACATTCAAACAAGCATTCGGCCGTAAGGAAATGATTTCCTCCTGCAGAGGAAATAAGACAATCTTTCAGAGGTTTTGACACCCCGTTGCTTGCGCTTCTGAGCGCACAACTGGCACCGGACCCTGACCAGAAATACTTGGCATCCCTCGATCCGAGCCCAACAGAAAAGACTATTATGTGTTTTGCTGGCTGGCAAAATTCTCTTCTCTCACTCCCTCTTCGTTCAAAGTTCATTTTAGGTTCTCCATAAACTCAATTAAAAACCAACTCTTTTGGCAAGCGGTGATTTGTTGACATTAGTGACGGATTCATAAATCTCACTTTTATAATAATGTGGCTTCCATTACGGTCACGATGACAAAGCCCCTCATTGAAGGCCCATGCAAAGGCATTCCAGACGTATGATGCAACAACAACACAACACTGGCTGGAGGCTATTTCAGTCTCCAGATCCCGGCCGAGTGAGATCATTTATAGCAGTCAGCAATAAAGGTTGGTCTCCAATCATGTCATAAATTAAAGGGACCGTTCACTAAAAATGAAAATTCTCCTGTCATTTACTCACCTTCATGTCATTCCAAATGTGGGTCTGTTTTGCTTCTGAGGAACACAAAAGGAGATATTTTGAAATGCGCTGGTAACCAAACAACAGTGGCACCCATTGAATTCTGTTGTATGGATGGAAAACCCCTCAAAACGTCTCAGAACGTCTTTTTGGTGTTCCACCGAGAGAAAAAGTCATACAGGCTTGGAATGACATGTAAGTAAATGATGGAAAAAAAATGAATTTTCCGTGATCTATCCCTTTAACAAAGATGGCTAGGATTCAAGCTCTACTTTAGAACACCAACTACTTACATATATCCTAAGAACATGGGTGACGTCTCCCAATTACACATGTATTGGGGTTACACAGATAACCTTGTTCTAACCATGTGTAATGAGGGTTAAGTGTCCTAGTCAATCAATAACCACGTATGGGGGTAGAACCTACCCCCTCTTGGTTACAGTCTCAGATCTTTAACCACAAGTCTGACACATCACCCACAAAACTTAAATACTCAGAGCGATGTTTTGAAAGGGGCACAGAGTTACGTTTGCTTAACGCTGAGCCGTCAACTTCTGGCTCAACCAATGACGTGAGTGCATTAACACACTAGTATGGATATTAAAATAGGAGCTCTGTGTGGGGTAATGGTGGGGGGTGTTTTTCTTTGCATTGAAATATGTGGTAACCATTGGGCCTAAAATCACTGACACCCCAGAAGTATCTCCTCAAGCTGATTCAGAACTCATACTGCAAGACACAATGCACATTACTGTCTCCTACAGCTCAGGCTTTTCTGAAACTTCCACAGCTAACCATTTTAGGTTGTAAGAACATTTACCTAACGTTTTCATTAAGTAACAAAAACATTAAAGTGTTATTCTGAGTGTTCTATGAATGCTCAAAACGATCAGTTTTTTAGATGTTGCTCTTACTCAGTTAAAACATTCCACCGACAACTTAGGAAAAACATTTTTGACATATGATACATAAGGTTATAACTACTAATGTTACAGCAAGAATGTTCAGAGAACTTTCTGAGAACGTTCTCTGTTGGCTGGAATCGTGCAAAAACAGACACAGTCTTTGTCACTTCTGAAACAGCAGTAAGGGAATTTAAACCTCACTCCGTGTTTTGAGGCAGGAAATGAAGATTCTAACAATAATTTAATAGATGAATTTTACATCCTTCCACAGAATTATTTCAATTTGATTCTCTGCTGATTTAAAGCACATTATAAAAGACAAGTGAGAAAACGTCTGCCCTCCATTTCTTTTTCACCTTATCAGTGACCTCTTTAGTACCAGGAAAACATCTGCTTTATTGATCTTCGGTCTTTATTCAAGCACTGTTTCTACAGTGTAAATATTTACTGAATGAGACAATGGCGTGTTATCTGAGCTCTTGCAGATTAAGCTTTGCCTCGAGAAACCTTCACGTGTGGTTACAAGAGCGTTTGTCCGTCTACCTGATCAATTATTTCACACAGCGGAATGTTCGAGAACATTCGCAAAGGCAAACAAACACACTGCCACGCAACAATGAATCCAGTCAATATTTCAGACTCTGTCACACATAAATCCGGATACATCTGAAAATGGAGTTTTCCTATCGAAATGCTTCCTTTCAGTCAGGCGTTTAAGAGGTTTTTTTTTACATTTGCGCATACACAACGTCTAAATACGCTTAAATCCCATATAGTGCTTACCATTTATTGTATTTAGCATATTGATTGAACTGCTAAAATTTACGTATTTAACATTACTGGGATGCCAGGCAAACCGTCGCCAATGTGGATAGCTAGCAGAAAAGCGACAGTACAACACGGGCCGACTCGTTTTGGGTAGATCACATGGCTAAACAAGTCGATTATTGTTTTTAAAAGATCTGTTTTCACTGAACAAAAACAGTCTCAGTGTGGACGAAGGCCAAAACAGATTTAGGAAGATTCAAATTTACCCCAATTAATGTGAACAGTTCAAGAAAGAAAGACAGGTCAGCACAGCTGTTCTTACCATAGCAGGTCCCGTCATCAGCAGCGAGCAGCCGTGGCACAACTCCCCAAACTTCTCACAGTAGTGTGTGTGACAGTACAGCCTCCCCTCTTTCTCAAAGTACCAGTTGGTCAGGAGATCAGAGCACACGGAACACCTGGAAGACAAAGAACAAAAAAGCCAGTAAGTGCAACATTCTGTTCGTAGAGCTTCCCTTTGAGCAACTGATCCGAGATCTGCTCTCCAGGACAGGAGAGGTACCTGACTGAAATGTTTAGCAAGCGAGGATTGCTTTGTTGGGCCCTAAACAGAACCAGAGCATGTGACTGCTTAAGGTATTTGACATGTTTATCATTTCCTTGGAAGCTGTGTGAAGACAAATTGGGGTACAAAGAAGACTGAAAACATTCCAAATCCCCAAAGCAGATGAAATGAAACTGTGATGTTTCATGTCAAAAGATCTGTGGTGGATTTTCAAAGCGAAGCCCTTGAGCCATGAGGTAAAGATTCACAGATGCGCTGTGCTGTTAAGACACTTCTTCTTGAAGACATCTCAGGGAAAGCCTACAGCAGTGATAAATCATGTCACAGGAGACACACGTACACACAAACATCTATCCGACTCACCACCGTGACAAAGTCCAACCAAAAAACGCACGAACAGTTCAGGAATTTGGGACGTGCGCCAAACCTGCTCTTAAAATGCTCTCGTACACACTCTCTCCTGTCGGCCACCCAGCCTACAATTGGAACCTGATGTAAGAATACAGGCTGTGCTGCTTTCAACAATCATCTGCTTCCCATGGGGAAAAAATAGACTTAATTAAAGTGACTTAATTAAAGACTTTGAGGTACACAAAGTGTCTACACCTTGAGGAACAATAAAGGATCATTTTTCTGTTGAAGAGAGGGAAGGATGCACGGAAAGCTAGAAGTTACTTTTCGAGTGCCACAGCTTGTTTTGCTAGTTGAGTAGTTGAGGCTATTTGTTTCAGCAGACCTACATTAGATGTGCACCACCGAAGTGATGAATAACTATAGAGTACCTACAACTGTAAACGCAGATGAAATTACTGTGCTAAATGTCCCAAGATTATTGAATCTGACTCAAATAGAATGGAAACATCTACCCAGCTCTGTGAATATAGCGACAACATACGTGCTGTTGTCATTTATACTGCTGCTCATACTCAACAAAACTAGTATTGAATTGTTTCCGCCACAAACATGCATTACCCTTCAGGTCATGTGGTTTGTTCAGGTAAGTTTGCTATTACTTCAATTGAACTGAATTATATTCCATATCCAATTACACTTGTGAACTTTCACCTGCCAGAAAATACAACAGACAAAGGGAAGGGAACCATGTCTAGAGACTGGAACCTTATTATTAACTCGGGCCTGTAAGGAAGCACCTAACAACCACCCTAGCAACCGCATGGCAAAGCGTATAAAAACACTTGGAGGACTTTAGCAGCCACTGACAAAGGCCTGGCACCCACAGCAACACCCTTGAGCCACAGAGCCACAAGTTTTGCATATGTAAAACAAAATCTGTGGGTGAGAACAAAGAAAAAACTAGATCTTCCTGATTTTCTTAAGAAACAATTGCAGTGTTCTGTGGTAAAGGTGTGACTGTCATTAAATGATCAATTGCCAAAGCTGATAATCAACAAGCTGGATCATGTCACCGCTCCACTGCATCCCTTCAGATTCGTACATTTGTGTCAGTATAGCCATCACAGCACTAAACTGAAGGCTGAAGAAAAACAGACATCCTTTGCATACTGTTCTACCAGTTAGAAAAGCTCTACAGTGATTGTGTATCCAGCACTGGCATTGGACTGAGCAAATCTAGCCAAATTTTCCACTGAGTGGAGCAACAATAGGGACGGCATGTTCGAACAGCTCTAGAACCTAAATGCCATTAACGCACGCTAACACCAGGAGGTGGAGGAGGTAAACATCTCGTATCCTGCTGCTCCAGGGGCAAACCAGCAAGAATACACGTTCAGACAATAGTGAAAACCAGCGACTTTGAAACAAACACCTTTTTTTTAAACACTCTGAATCTGTTCAGGAAAGGTGGTAGACAGACACCAGGTCTAAACCAAAGCAACTTCTAAGCATCCAGGCAGGAAATCATCTCCAGGACACGTTCCAGTACGACAATGATCCTCACTTCCACAATGAGGAAAACATGAACACTGTCTAATGCTGAAGGGATTAACAATTAATGCTTTTAAATACTTGAAACGGGGCTTCATGGGCTTCAAAAAGCTCTTGCTTGTGTTCTTTTACGATCTTAGAAGACTGTTTTTAGTTTCAGGGTTGCGTTAAAAAATAGTTTTTGAGTCTAAATCAAGGTCTGCATACAGAAGGCCGGCAGCCACACCAAACCAACTCTCTCACCAAGCCAACAAAACCAAACGCTCAGGAAAGCATCTGGCGTGCTGTGTTCCACTGAAGGTCGTTCTCTCCAGAACACTGTGTGCCAGAGAAAGGGAAGGAGAGAGAGGAAGAAATAGAGAACACTGAATCAATATCCACTAAATGGTTTGAATGCAGGGAGGATGTGAAGCAGCAACACGCAGCTGAGACGTTTTGATAAAGATCACATTAGCGCGAGACGAACACCAAACCCACCAGATTGCCGACAAATAACTGGATTTTGGCCGTTCGCCTGGTGGGCGCCTTTGTTTGGAGGAATGTTGACAAGCTGTGTTTCTAGAGAGAGACACAATAAGCTGATCGCCCACTCGAAGTGGGCGGAACCTCGTCACCCAATCCAGGGACACCATTTGTACGGCCTGTGAGATATAAACCTGTTGAAGAGTCTGCGAGTTAAGTAACCTGTGTTTATTTCCAGTGACATCACAGCAATGATGCCAGATGAAAAGGTTCGTGAATCATCATATAGCAAACATGTGAACCGACATCTGCGCGGATGTTGTAAAGACTGGGCAGGTGTGCACACATGACATAAACTTTCACCCGTAAACCAGATGTGACCAGTACACCTTGGTTACTGGTTTAGCATTTTGTTAAAAATAAAAATTTTTTTGAAAAGATTCCTCTTTTCTCAAGATTTGTTGTAAGATGCTTGTACTTTGGTCCAAACATAGAACTGCACACGTTTTGCCTGCTGTAGCATAAACCAACCCCTGCAAACGCTCTCTAGTTTTGTAACGTTTTTTTTGCTGCACTGTAAATTAACCTGATCTGTTATTTTTGAAAAATGAAGAAAAATGTATCTGACTGATATTTTTTACCTCTGTACTGGAACGTTTGAATAATCAACCGTAACCTTAAGCCATCGTAAACAACCGTCACGAATCTCGTAACACCGCCACGCCCCCTTTCAATGATCAGACATCTCAAGAACTCTCCGCCTGTCAAACTGCACAGCGTTTACACCCAAAGGGAAAACAACAGGCTTCAGGTGAAAGAAAAGATTCAACCTCTGATTCACACACTCAAGACAAACACAAGACAGATACAGAACAAACACTCCTGGACTTCCTTCATTCCACGCGAGCGTTCACATTCAGACAAACATTTCTGCAGGCCGCGTACATCATCGCTGTCTGAGCACTGCTTTAAGAACTAAAGGACAGGAAACAAAAGAGGTAGAGACAGCAGAGATGAGAAGAGAGGAGCCAGTGGAAATGGCTTTGGAGGAGCTGGTGGATATCTCACGGGCTTAACCAAATAATCGTTTTACACTCAAAATTCCTCATAATAAAGTCTCCATTTTAAAAGAAGCTTAAAGGAACGTTTTTTACGATGGTAGCAAAAGACATTTATTTTAAATCTGGATTCTTGTTCCACGGCCAAATGTAACGGTGTTTGCATTTACAGGGTGCTGGACAAGCTCGAACAATAAGATAAGGAGAAGGAGTGCCGATTGCAGGTACTTTTAAATGAACGTGATTTAAGAGAGGAAGTTGGCCGCCCATGACAACAATAAAGAAGCTATTCAGCACTCGGGTATTTACTATAACAACTCAAATAACATTAAATCACACTGTAATTGCCAGGAAATTCAGAACCAGGATGCATTCGTAGAACATTCCAGCACCTCCTGTAATTTTAGTTAGAACAGTCATTAAAGCGTATGAGCACGGGATCCGTCCAATCACAAAAGGGGCACTAGTTGGACACTTGACAACCTCGGCTGTACAGATGGGGGAAAATGTCTGTAGAGACTATGAGCCGCTGTCTAGGAATGTGAGAGGAGACGATAGAGCAGAACCTACCTGCACTGCAACAACAGGCTTACAGCAACACGGAGAGTCTGCCATAATAACATAAGAAGGATTTCACCGAGGAACGAGCCAGTGAGCCCTTCAAACATTTAGAAACTCAAACTTTTAGATTGTATCTGACTTATTAACAACGAAGTGTTCTGAAAGATATAAGGAATCCAGACTCTACATCTGTACTAGATAGGCTGTGAATGAGCCCTCATTAGGGTCACTGTCTGAGAATCACCAGAACCTCCATTTGGTTCTCCTTTTGGTTTCCCGTTGCTGGACTGATTTGATTATGATGACAAAACTGTTCCATGAACCCTGGGTCGACCTCCATGACCTCCATTCCTAAAACTCTTCTGTCTTTTGTCTACTCAGGATTTAAGTTTAGAGGTTCGGCTGAACAAACGTCAGGCCCTCAAAAACTGGTTTCAACTGTCACTCACTGGGGTTTCCTGGGGTCAGTTATGTGAACCGCAACAATGGTCAGCAGTATAATAAACAACCATGTGTTGCTGCGCTTGGCAATATGGATCCTGGCAAGCAGAACTTTAATATTTACATTAACACATTTGACAGATGCTTTCATCCAAAGCGACTTACAGTACATCCAAATTATACATTTTATCCCCTGGGAATCGAACCCCCAACCTTTGTGTTGCTAACGCAATCCTCTACCGACTGAGCTCCAGGAACATTGGAGGGGACTTGTCTGATGACTTACTAATCTAAGGATTACCAACACTGATCTTGTGAAATGATAAATGATTATCTTATTCCTAAATATGACCCAGCATATATCACCTGATGGTTAACCACTGATCAGCAGCCTTAGAACAGCAAGTAAAAGTTTGAAGAGAGAGAGAGAGAGAGAGAGAGAGAGCTGCTTTGTGCATGGGTGNCAGTACATCCAAATTATACATTTTATCCCCTGGGAATCGAACCCCCAACCTTTGTGTTGCTAACGCAATACTCTACCGACTGAGCTACAGGAACATTGGAGGGGACTTCTCTGATGACTTACTAATCTAAGGATTACCAACACTGATCTTGTGAAATGATAAATGATTATCTTATTCCTAAATATGATCCTGGCATATATCACCTGATGGTTAACCACTGATCAGCAGCCTTAGAACAGCAAGTACAAGTTTAAAGAGAGAGAGAGAGAGAGAGAGAGAGCTGCTTCATGCATGGGTGCATGAAAAAATAGCAAACTTCCTCTAATGTCAAAATTTACAGCAAAGACGCAATTCTTAAACATTCAAATGCCCCTAGCTCAAGGTTCGAGGGGTCTCCAGTAGTTGCCAGGTTTCACCGAGTTGAATTTGCCATAGTATGCTTTTATTATGCATCTTCCTATGGATTGGACACAAAATGCATCGCTTCCTACCTCCATTTCAAACAGCTGGTCAGCACGGCTACCTTAACCTTTTCAGTTCATGGTCATTCTGTCATTCTGGATGCTGAATCATTTTAATAAATAGACCTATAAATTTACTTAAAACCGCAATCTGTAACATTTGCCTCTCTATCGCCATCTCTGTTTCTGTTTGAAACATCAAATTGCAAAAATTCGCTTGCGAAGTTTTTTTGCATATAACGTGTATGTTAGTTTAAATTGTAGTTACAAGTCCGACTCTTTAACCTGCAAGCCACAACCGCCCTATTTATACTAAAAGGCAAATCAAAAGGGCTTTATAAAGAAGCATGCAAATCCAAAATTGTAAAACCACATTTTTGTTTATTTAGTTTTCTTCACGAACAGTTTCTTGAGAAGTATAGATGATAAACACCCACTGAAAACAGGAGTTGTGCCAGGCGTCTTGCAGAACCTTCACGTGGAACGCGTCCTGAATCCTTCCGCCACAGCCAGTGCACTCGCGCTCCGCCACATCTGTCAATCAAACGTCAGAGAAACGTTCAGAAAACATACGCACCCCATACACAAATAACGTTGACGTTTACATGTTAAAACCCACACCCACAATTTAAAAGGCGTATTGTTACTTCGGGAATAGAAATCCAGTGCTTTTAACTTGACGTTTCGAACCGCTTAAGCTTGAGGTTTAACATTATGTAATTTTCGCACTGCTGATCCATAAATCGTGGTTTCGTGGTTTGTCTCTTGAAAACATCGCTTCATATGCGTCTCCAATTATTTTAACTGAATAAATGGTATTTTACATGTTTACTTGATGTTGACGAAACCTATAAAACTCAAAACCTAAAGAAAACTCGATACCGTTTTTTCAACAAAACTGTAAATATTCAGAAATGATGCACATACCGACAGCGCTAAACTAATAATAAACTAATAATAAAATAACTAATCAACATTAGTTTATTGATATAAACGACATAACTGCATTTTTGCAGCGGCGCCGACAACAATAGCAAATCACTGCACGTCAGTTTCTCCTCTCTTCAAAAGCAAAAGATATGAACGGATTAAAATAGCTAAAAGAACTGGAGTCCGTGAACTGCGACAGACTTTACAAAAGAAATAACAAGCATTCAACGAGATCCCACAAACATTTGCGGACACAAGAGCGCACACAGTCCTCGCTCACCTTCTCGTTCGTCCATGTCCTCTCTGATCTATTGGACTATTGTTTGTCAAAGCTCACATGCTGGTCCACAAATGTGTAATCCCCGCACACCGCACGTCAGCGACGCTACACAGCCGATCCATGTCTACGACCCACAGGGTAAATCCAACTGAATGCGAGGAATTTCGGAGGAAAACAAAATCCCGTCAAGCGTTACAAGTTCTTCTCCCTCTGTCCCGTACGAACGGGTGACGTCATAATGTAAAAATGTACGTAGACCGGAAGGGATCGAACAGCATCACCTGAAACGGGGGCGTGGTTTGCAGCCTGCGTGAAAAAAATGCCGTCACAGCGTCACGCGATGTCACAGCGCCATCTATCGTTAAAGGCAAAAGTTTTTCATAAATATATTCACAACACTTTGAAAGTGCTACACCAGCAAATAAAAAGGTGCACGGGCTGTTAAATATGTATGTATAACTCGTGCGGATGGAGTACGCCTATTCAAATAATTCTCAAATCACATTAAATGTTTTACAATGATGCAAATGTACTGATTTGTTTATTAGCTCCAATTTCTGGAGACCATTCAACAACAGGAGCCTTTAAACGTAGTTTAAACATATGCAAAGGTTCCAGACGAGATACTTTACCACAGCAGTTTAAATGTAGGTCATCCTGAGCAGTCTGATCAGATTTTCAGAACATCGGTTCTAAGTCTGAATACATCACTTCATAATCTCTCTATTTTACTCTATTTGATTTTGAGTAACAAATACAAACATTAACTGGATCTTGGATTCTAGTCAGTTTTAGTAGACCTGCATTACTGGATCAAAATAACCCATTCAGATGTTCAGCTGTGAATGAACTCATATATATACAGTATAAAAAACTCATATATACGAAAACTTAATAAACGTGCTGTAGTGACACCCTGTGGTTGAAGCGTAGTTAACTGTAACAAACACCATCACTCAGAACAGAAAGAAAGAAACAAAGTAAAAAAAATAGGAAATATGGCGTTATTTAACTTAAGAATGATAACAAAATATTATTGCAAAACAAAGTTATTGCAGACGCACACGTCACGCAGCATCTCGCGCTCATTCTAGGTCGACAGGGTGACATCAGTGTCACGCTTTTTCTTTGACGTCATTGGTTCTTTAAACAGTGTCGTTTTGTGGTGGGTTTGTGTTTTACTAGTCAAAAGAAGCCAATAGTATATTTAAGCGTAGAGCGTCAAATACATTGTAATGAACAAACAAAACAGTGGTGAGTGGGTGGGTTTTCTTAGAAACCCCGCCCTTTCCTTCATTATTTGCCTAGAAGCACCGCCCTTTCTCATTTCTGCAAACTCACCATGAGACTGTAGATAACAGTCATATACATTCTGTACAATAGACGGAGCTTCACATTTTTGCTTGGGGGGGTGTGGGCACCTACCGGTAGACCACGAACTCTGATTTTTTAAACATACTGTATACCATATTTTCCACTTTCAATTATTTGTAGCCCACGTAATTTCTTCTTCATTTAAAATACATTTACAATTAACAATGACTGGTAGGCTACACAACGAGTGGAATAAAAACGTATATCTTACCTAATGTAGAAGAATCCGCCTCTTTTGAAAAAACATAAATTAAATTTCATTTAGCCATAATTTACTCATTTAAATAATAAGATAATACAAATAAAATGAGACAATGTAAAAAATGAGACAATGTTTTTTTTTATTCATATCATATCTGACAAATTCGATTGGC